>JBBIGC010000001.1:49253303-49270582 GCA_037576955.1 Lepidarchus adonis
TTACATAAATGAACAAAAAAAATTATGTCTAAACAATATTTCAAAAAGTTTCATGCTTTTATCTTTCAGGGTTGATTATTGCAGTTTCCTTCTCGCTGGTCTTGACAGAATAAGACCATTAGCTCGATCCAAATGCTGCTGCTAGAGTCATAAACACCAACAAAAGCAAAAACATTATACATATTCTCAGGACAGACAACCATTCACACACAAAGTCACACCAACAGACATTTAGACTGGTCAATCAACTTAACCCATAATACCCAGGGATTAAACCCATGACCTTCTTGCTGTGAGGTGACAGTGCTAACCACTGCACCACTGTGCTAACCAACTAGGTTTCAGTCTTCTTATACTTTGTAGGTGTTACATAAATATACTCGCCTTGCCCTGACAAAGATAGTACTGCTGGTCTCTTCTGCTCTGTTTACATACTAAAGGATCCTGACATTTTCAAATCAACAAAACGGGGATGCACAGTAGCAGCAATGACATCTTATTTTATGCTTTTATGCTTTAGAGTTCTGGTGTGTGGGTTTACTTCTCCCAGCCAATTCAGGCTGTGTCTCCTTTTATTCAATTGAGGTTGGAGCAGCTACCTTCTCTCCAGAGACTCCCCTGGAGTAATGGAGAGCGCTACTTGGGGATGAGCACTATAGAAGGCTCCGTCCAAGAGAGAAAGCTCTGACTCCATCCCACTTCAGACATTTAGGATCTACGTGTTAAGAAAATGAACCAGATAACCAAACAAGTCGACAGCTTTGTGGTTTTTGGCCTTCAGCTGAATGACTGTAAGTGGAGTGGAAACGTGTTCACACTGAAGTTTTACAGAACCAGCATCTCAATCAGATTATCCTTGCCATTATTCTCTTTACCTACCATTTCTATTTAGCCTTACATTCCACAATGCTGTTTAAACAGTTTGCACTTCTAGTAATATTGATATGTCCGTCCTAATCTCAGGGTTTCAGGGTTTTCCTCTTACCACTAAACCTCTAATCAAAGACAATCTGTCCCACTGGGCTGCCGACCCCTTGCACACCCAGGAAATAAGAGATGTGGGTGTATCAATGATTGGGAGCATGCCAGCAATTGATAGGCAGTTCTTCCAATTAAGGCATTTGTCCTACTGTCCAACAACCATCAAGTCACTGCACTAGGAAATGGGCAAACTAGCTTACATTATTTGGATGTTTTCACTCACTGTTGTTGCCAACAGTTTGGACATTAATGGTTGTGTGCTGAGTTATTTTGAGGGGACAACAAAATGTACACTGTTATACAAGCTGTACATTGACTACTTTACATTGTATCCAAGTGTCATATCTTTAGTGTTATATCATGAAAAGATGTGATAAAATATTTACAAAAATTGTAAGGGGTGTACATACTTTGTGAGATACTGTATATACAGTGTGTGTGAAAGAGAGAGACAGAGAGAGAGAGAAAGAGAGAGAGAGAGAATGGGGCACAATACGGAAAAGTTCTGCAAGCATAAATAGGTCATGACTCACCACTTTATGAGAGAATTGTCAGTTAAAAAATATTAAAACTTTCACAATCTACAGTGCATAATATGAAAAGAATTAGAAGAATTTTCAGTCTGTGTGGGGAAAGGCTGGGAACTATTGTTGAATGTGTGTGACCCTCAAACCCTCAGAAGGCACTTCATAAATAACTGTCAGGCTACTGTTATAAATGCAACTACTTGGGCTTAGGAGAACTTTGAAAAACTGCTGGCACTTAACATAGTCTGCCACTGAAAAACAATGAAAATATCTGCTATGGTCAGATGAATAAATGTTTCAGCTTGTTTACTACAATAAAGGATTTTGAGTTCTTTTTGCCAATGACTAAATGAACCACACAGTCAGCAAAAAGTGCAAAGGCCATAATCTGCCATGCTATGGGGGTGCATCAGTACCCACTGCAGGGGTGGCTTGCATATGTGTGAGGGTCCCATTGATACAGAGGCATATTTTGGGATTTTAGAGAGACACGTGCTGCCATTAAGGCAGCATCTTTACTTATTTCAGCAGAAAATGGCAGTTCACATTCCCAGACATGTGCTGCCAGATCTGTCTGAAAGTGTTTGGAGCATCACGAATAGGAAAAAAGAAAATACTGTATCAACTCCAAACTGAGCCAATGAAGTCTTGAATCAAGGAGAAATAGAATATCTTTAGTTCCCAAATGATTATATGATGACACAATGCACTAGCACTAGTTTTTTGTTGCGGGCTTCAAATTCTAAATGTGTATAAATGTCAGTATTTGTCAGTTAAATAAAGTTTCAAGACAATAAACACATTCATGTTTTGATTGAGTAGCTTTAACAGAAGTGGGAATTAAAATGTTTGAAGACCAGTCCCATGATCTGGTAGTTTGATTGATGTGCCTGAAGAAGCGATAGTACTATATTTACAGGCTCAGTGGTTTGCAACTGCTTGTAAGTACAATGTTGCATGTTAAACACTTGTTTGTTTCCCAATAGGCAGGTGCGAATTGTTAATGATGACTTGTTGAATAGCTAGCCAGTACAAATTAATAGTCAAACAGCTCATATTCCCTCGTGGGTGTAGGGTACATGCCTGTATCATGAGGAGTGCGGATATGAAATGAAACGTCTACCATCAAACATCAATTTTCCGGATATTATTTAAAGCCCATGCGGTTAGTCCCAGCAGGATATATAGAATAGTTGCATTTTAATCTTTTATGGTTGTTTCACTAAAATGTAGTTAAAAGCAGCGTGTAACACACTCAGTATGGAGGACATAATCTGTTTGTAGGGGAGTACAGACATCATCGACGGCTTCATTCTGTGGTCCTGAGAGAATCTGCAGGAGCTGCTGGAAGATTACCGAGTGTGGGAGATTGTGGGAGAGCCACTTCATCCATTTTTAAACGCAGGCCGAGACTGACTGAAAGGTTTGCAATTGAAGGTTATTGCTGACAGGTGAAGTGGTATTTGGAGCAGTGTGAGGTGGGTGGATCAGGCTTTAGGCAGTGGCTTATTTGAGTAATAGTGGTGTTCATTTCCTTTTCATGGTCCCTTCATTTCAGATTCGCCACACTGCCACTGCGAAAGAGTCGCTGCTTCATACCGGTGGGATCCTTTGTGACTCGAGGGTCCTAAATGACTGCTTAGACTAAAAAAGCCCTGGCCTGCATAACAATGCCCACCTGACCATTAGGCTACGTGATGCATTTGATAATTACCCTCATTTTCAGAGCTAAGGAGGTGCTTTGCATTTCTGAACAGATTTCTGGAAAGTTCACATTTCACCCTGCAGGACTAGATGTTCGTGCCACGACTGGGAGGGGCGCACTCCATCATAGCCCTAAATCCTCCCCACTCACCTTATCAAGAGCAAATGAATAATATATCATCTTTAAAATTTGATTTTACGCTGGAGCATATTGAGAATCCTTGTGGCACTTTTTTTTACAAAAATGTGTGGAATATCCTGGACAGCCACACCCCTCTGAGGGCTCTGAAAAGATCTGAGGAAAAATGGAGGAAAACATCGGATTTGAATTCTGGATTGAAGCGCTGATCTCTGCAGAGTTTGCAAAAGTTTGCCACGCCTACTTATTCTATTCTCACACAAATGGTGAAGTAAGAAGGTCCTGGGTTTGATCCCAGGGTCGGTCTCAAGTTTCTCCCAGTTTTTGCATGGGTTTCCTCCAGATCCTCCAGTTTCCATCCACTGTTCAAAGGTTTGTAGTTTAGATTGATTGGCTGCCCTACTTTCCTAAAGTGAGTGTGATTGGTTGTCTGTCTTTGTGTTGTCCTGTGATTGGTTGGCTTCCTGTCCATAGAGAACTTTGCCTTATGTCCATAGTCGACTGGGAACCCAAAATGCATAAACATTTTGGAAAATGAATGAATAGAAGAACAGCAAAGACAACAGAACTATATATATAAAAATGCAGAGTGCATAAAAAAATCTTAAACTATTGTCTGTTTTCTTTTTTTTTTCAGCCCCACCGCTCTTTTCAAGCTTACACTTTAGATGTTCTTTCAAGCAGCTTCATGAGAAGCCACCTGGGTGTTTTTTCAACAACACAGAAAAAGAAAAACACCAAGCTGGATACATGAAAAGTATTTCAAATATGAAATAAATATAAATAAAGATCAACTATGTTTTGTAAGTATATTCTTCATGTCTCCAACAGTCTACCAAAAATGACGCATGGGGCAAAATCTAACACAGGGTAACATTCATCATTAACTTTTTATGTACTTGATCAATTATAGCATACGTCTTCTGACATTCCCAAAGCAGCAGCATCTATTAATATTTTCCAAGAAACTGAGAGATATTTCTCTGCATATTTCAAGTCTTTTTTGAATCATGATCATCTTTTAAGATGTTTTTGATTACTGGTGTGTACACAACACTGAAACTAATGATGGGTGGGATACATTAGGCAGCAAGTGAACAGTATTTAAAGATGTATTAGAAGCAGGAAAATGCGTGTGAAAATCTGGAAGCTAAACTGCCAGAAGATCTCCAGAATGGCAGGTCTTGTGGATTGTTCCAGGTCTATAGGAATCATTACCTACCACAAGTGATCCAAGGAAGGACAACTGGTGAATCAATGAAGGGATAAGTGTAGACCCAACATTTCTCTAGGATTTAGTTTAAGCTTTTGCACAAGAGCAATTCAGGCCTAAATTTGTTGAAGTATAACTGCATGTTGTAGAAGTGTTACTGCACATGTGTCAAGCACCTTAAAATCTTGAAACTACAAAATTAATTGTGATTCATTCATCACACATGCATATTGAAGCTTGGAAAATTTGATGGTGTAGCTTCAGTTTCATTTATTTCTTCCCATGCAATATGTAACATTATTAATACATTTCAACATATTCTATTTATTTGTTGTAATATATTGGCAAAACATTTGTTTTTCAAATGTTTTTATTCCTCCAGTCTTAGTTTTTAAACCACAGTTTAATCTGCATTCTAGGATTCCATTCTCATGTTGTCTACACATTGTAGCACTGGGGATCCACATGACCATGACTCCAGGACCAATTCAGGAGAAGACAGTTTCTAACATTTATAAAATAATTTTATGCTGAGCATTCTGTGTAAAGAAACAGCTTGAGGCTTAAATAGGTGAAGGCCAACATCTTGCTATTGACCATCAGTGAAAACAGCACAGTGATGAGAACACCTTTGTTTGAAGCCCTTGCTTGTGAAAGCAGAACTGAATTGAAATATCCAATTATATTGTGTTATTTTATATACTCTAATGTTTTTATGATAATCTAATGATGATTGTTATTGTTACGCTGCAGTAATGATGTTGGGTCTGGGCTGGAGAAGGTTTTGTGGTTCACATTGAGGTCAAGGATGGATCAGGTTAAGGTCGATGTTCAGGTCTGGACCAAATTTTGGACCCCGTTTTGAAGATTCAGCTTGAGTTCGGACATTTTCAGGCCTTGTGAGATTCAAACTTGAGGCTTTATGGTGCGGCTTGAGTAGGGGTGGGTTTGGGCAAAATCTCATGGTCATGGACTTTTTCTAAGTTCTACAATCAAGTTTCAGAGCTCTACCCATGGGATGATCTATGGCAAACCATGCTTGAAAAACACATTCAGCAGTCTCATGGCACCAAACACTACTACCATCGTGCCCTAATGGTGGGCAGGACTGGGCACCGACAAAGACTTTGTGGGATGATGTTTGTTTTGTGGTATTGTAGTCACGCTAATGCCTGAGTGCTAGCGTGCCTTTGCTCTGCCTAGACATCTCTAAAGATGACTGTGTGATTTGTGAGGTCAGTCAGAACATATAAACATGTGTAGCACGAAGGCCCCAGAAGGCTCCCTCTTACGGTTGCCTTCAGTAGCTCACAGTGGTTGTGTATGAGCACGGGAGCTTGGAAATCTCTCTCTCACGCACACAATTTGATCAGAGAGAGATATATATAACAGACACAAGCTCCCCAGACTAAAGCTGGTTGCTGGGGACGGCACGTACTGTCAACCTTCATTTGTGCAGCAATATCCCTGCACTGCGCCTCCTCCAGCCCGCAATCTCTTCACATGAATAAAAAATGACATTTCAATTTACCTTTGTTGTTGCGTTCCAGCTCTTGCATACTGATTCTCTCTCTTTTTTCCTTTCCTTTCTTTTTTTCTCTCCGTGTTTCACCTAAAAATGACGAGATGCAAAGAAAACCATCCACCGTGCATCTCACGTGTTTAGTTACTTGTGAAAAAGAATCAAATGTTAATCTACCAGCAGGGAAGAGGCATTAACCTTCTTTATAAAGGGGATTTTTTAACCTTCACACACATATGAGGCTGTTTGAGATGAAATTGGATGAAAGCTGAAGGGGGTTGACCATTCATGAATAGAAAATGTGTCAAAAAGTAAAAGTTACAAGAACAGAAATGTCTGCGGTGATGCTAAAATGGAAACAATTACCAGCACACTTTTCATTTTCATGTCGCACCTCCTTTTTTTCTTTTACAAATATCCCCTTATCAAGGGGAAAAAATCAAATGAGTTAAATCTTCTCAGAGGAGTCCTGCAGTCCCAGTTCTGGACTCAGCCATGCAGCCTAGCGGGAGGTAAAGGCAGTGGACTGTGCTTAGAGTTGCTACAGGAGGCCTATTTGCATTTTCCACCAAGAAAAGAAACTCATTAATCACAGTAATGCATCAGCGTCGTGAGCACGGGTGTGTTTGCACATCCATTCTTCCCCCTCGCAAACAACAAACGGACACACGTTGTTTCCCAAACTGGGGACGTATGACATATATAAGCGAGCAAAACCATTACCCTGAGCTCATTTGCATCCCATTAGCATTTGAAACGATTGAGTCAATTCAACATGTCATTCGCAACAAAATGGAAAGAAAAAATTAAAAGAGAATCCATTAGCTTTTTTTTGTCAAGTCCTTTTAGTGAATGTGAGCTCAGAAAACTTTATTCAGGCCAAGGTCTACATACAGTATATAGGATCTATATACAGTGCTGTGCAGAAGTTTGAACAATGGTCTACACACCTTATAAAAGAAAACTCACTTCTGCGCAGTTTAATACACAGAAAATAAAGGGGGATAAATTATTATACATGGCATATTCAAAAACCATGGGACATTTTACACAATTTTTGGATGGAAATATATTTTTTGTCCAATCATTTTACCCTCTTCGAAGCAGTGCTTATAGGTTAAGGTAACTGTGCTCAGACAAATACAATAAGATCTAGATTTGACGTTATCGTTGTTTAAATAAATGAGAAAAAGATCAGTCACTCAGATAAGATATCTATCACATCTTAAAAATTCTACTCAGGTGTTCCAGATTAGGTGCAGCTAAACAGGGTGTTCCTCCATCTTTTGCCATTTAAGGTTCCGTCACCTCCAGTGTCTCAGAAAATTTATTTAATGTCAATTTCCACACTTTTGGAAAGCATATTACCTTTTATTTATAATAATAATATTTTTTTCATTAATTTTTAAGTCAACTGCTGCTTGAACTGAGCTCACTGTGCTGCTGGAGGTTATACTTAGAGGAGAAGGCCACTCTATTAAGCCTCTTTTTTTGCCCCTATTTTCCTATTTCTGTGAGTTTCTTCTCATGAGCTCTGCCATGCATGAATGTCACTCCAGAGCAACGGTCCCCAACCTTTTTTGTGCCATGGACCAGGTTAATGTCTGACAATATTTTCACGGACCCACCTTTGCGGTGTCATGGATAAATACAATGAAATAAAATGATACGACCAACACAAAAACTGTGGTATTTTGTAAATATAATAAAAAACGTGAATCCACTGTGTAATTATGTAACTTTATTAGCAGAGTCCTCCTGAAATGCGCTACCAACATTGAGAATAACATCCTCCTCTCTGCCCCTAATGCTCTCTGGTCACTATGGTAACATGTAAACATTAATTTCAAAATAAGATTCACTACTACAAAACAAATATAAAGTACATGAAAATGTATAAATAACCATAACGCTAAATTAACGAGATGGTCCCATCGAGGCGTAAAGGGAGACAGAGACAATGTGTTGCTTATGCTCAGTCTACTCCGCCATTTTGTTTTGGTTGCTTCACACAGATATGTTGTTGGAAATGGCAACGGGGTTTTCAGTGCTGTTGTGGCGATCTCAGGGTTTTCTGACATAACTTTTTTCCAGAATACCGACAAAGTTCATGTCTCGAAAATACTTAGATGCTACCAACTGAGATCGTATTTTTTTTAAAGTTTAAATTTTTAAAAAATGCTCCATGGTTCAGTACCGATCTGTGGCCCGGTGGTTGAGGACCCCTGGGTTAGAGCAAACAGGCTGGCAAGAATGGAGAAATTCTACAACCCACTTTGTGAAAAAAGACTAAACTTAAGAAATTCAATTGCACATTTGGGGTCTGATGTTTACCGCTTTTTGGGGTCACAATGCTACTGTAGCCAACAAGCAAGCTATAAACACAGGCTAAAGCACAAGCACAGGTGCAGATGGGTGAATTTGGTTCTCGTTGTCCAGAGGTCTGATAAAGATCGCCTTCCTGCATTGAAGAACAGAGAGCTAGAGCATGCTGGGTCGCCCACATGGTCTGTGATTAGTACTAATGTAGCTAATCAGCTGTGCTAAATGAAGCACAATCACTATTCACAGAAACATTCAATCACCACCAGCTTTTAGGACTTCACAACAGACTCACACACACATGGGGGGTCCATATGTGGTCCATATTTACCTTTTCACGCTCAGACGCCTCCACTGGTTTCCATGTGCTCATATATGAGTGTGTATAAATGTGTGTGTGTTTATTTTTTTCTAACCCAATGTATCTGTTGCAGAACACATTAGTTCCTGCTTGTAGACAGCTCTCTGTGCTTTTCTGTGAGATCAGACAAGCTAACCATTGCATACATCAGTGAGTCTTGGGTACCCATGACCCCGGCTCACCACATGTCCTTCCTTGGATCATTTTTGGTGGTACTAACTACCGCAAACCTAGAACCCTCCACAAGGCCTGCTGTTTTGAAGATGTTCTGACTCGTCAAGGCATCACAATAAGGCCCTTAGATTTACCTCCTTACAACACATTGCCTTCAAGAGCTGGCTGTTCAATTGCTTTTTAATATATCTTTGACTAGAGCAACTGTAATGACATCAACTATGTTCAGTTTACTTCTGTGGTTTTAATGATGTGGCTGATTTGTTTGTATCAGCCAGTGTCTTTAAGTGTTGAAACTGAACTCTGCTCTCTCCTGGACACTGATGGAAAGCAGAATCATAATTACAATTAATATATTCACACACACAAGGAATTTGTTTTTAGACAATGGTGTCTCTATAGTTCTAGTGTGTAAGTGTGCATACAGTCATGGCCAAAAGTTTTTAGATCTTTTTGTCAGTTGTTTGTGGTGTATTGAAGTATGATTGCAAGCTTTTCATACGTTTTGAAGACTTTTATTGAGAACTACATCAAGTTAATGCAGAGAGTCAACATTTGTGTAAATATTTGTAGTGTTGGCCCATCTTTTTCTGTCAATCAACTTCTTGGCCAAATCCTGACTGATGGCAACCCATTATTTTTATCAGAAATTTTGGGGTTTTGTTTGTCCACCCACATCTTGAGGACTGAGCATAAGTTCTCAATTGGATTAAGGTCTGGGAAACGTCCTGGCCATGGACCCAAAATTTCAAAATTTTGTTCCCAGAACAACTTGGGTATGACTTTGCCTTTTCAACACTGATGAAGCACCATGCCATAAGGCCATTGTTCTTCACCAAACTGTTCTTGGATGGTTGGAAGAAGTTGCTGTTGCAGGATGATTTGGTACCACTTTTTATTCATGGCTCTGTTTTTAGGCAAAATGTGAGTGAGCCCACCCTTTTGGATGAGAAGCAGCCCAAACATGAATGGTCTCAGGATGCTTTACTGTTGGCATTAGACAGGGCAGATGATGGTGCTCACCTTTTCTTCTCTTCATTTTTCCAGATTCCCCAATCAGAAAGGGGCTCCATCAGAGAAAATTGCTTTACCCCAGTCTTCAGCAGTCCTAGCCCTGTACTTTTTGCCAAAGATCAGCTTGTCCCTGATGTTTTTCTTGGAAAGAGATCATCCTCTAAAAGTATTCACCTCACTGTGCATGCAAATGCAATCACACCTGCCTGGGCAAGCTCTACACTGGTGGCACCATGATCCTGCAGCTGCATCATCTTTAGGAGACAATCCTTATGCTTGCTGGATTTGTCTGGGCACCCTGAAGCCTTCTTCACAACAATTGAACCTCTCTCCTTAAAGTTCTTGATGATCTGATAAATGGTTTATATAGGTGCGATCTTAGTAACAGCAATTTCAAGCCTGTGAAGCCCTTTTATGCAATGCAATGATGACTGTACGTGTTTCCTTGCAGGTAACCATGGTTAACAGAGGAAGAACAATGATTTCAAGCATCAGCTTCCTTTTAAATCAGCCAGTCTTCTATTTTAACTCAATCAGCATGACAGAATGATCTCCAGCCTTGTGCTTGTCAACACTTTCACCTGTGTTAATGAGAATATTATTGAAATTATCTCATCAACTCTTTTTGTGGCAGGACTGAAATGCAGTGGAAATAGTTTTTTTGGGGGATTAAGTTCATTTTCATGGCAAAGAAAGACTTTGCAATTCATATGATCTCTCTTCATAACATTCTGGAGTATATGCTAATTGCCATCATTAAAACTGTAGCAGCAAACTTTGTGAAAACCAATATTTGTGTCATTCATTATACATGTGGTAAATACAATACAAAACAACATCCTACAATACACTACAAATCAATGCAATTAAATATAACACAATACAACATAAAACATACATTACAAAACAATACAATTAAATACAATACAATGCATTACAACACAACGCAATGCAATTAAATACAATACATAACATATCAATACAACACAATAAAATGCAATGCAATAGACAATATAGGATACATGTATGATATATTACAGTATAATATACAATTGACATATATGATATAACATACAATAGTTTGTAAAGCCTCCTAGGTTCAAAACCCAATATAAAATATAGTATTATGTACAATACCCATATGTAGTATGATACAATATATAGTACTATTTTTATATTATATAGCACTATACAGTATGATGTAATATACAGTATATCCATATAGCATATGAATACAGTATATATGTCCTCATTGTTTGTTGCAGTCTCCTGTGGAAGACCAAATTTTCTCAATTGCTGGAGAAAGTTCATCCTTTGATATGATGTTGGCCTCTCACTTCAGGTTTTCAGGAAGTTTTCAGGAACTTGAAGGACTCCACCATCACCACTGTGCTGTTTTGGGGGAGCACTGGTATCTTTAAATGTTTCTCAGTTTAGCACTTCAGAGGTGATGCCCTTTCAAATACAAATAACTGAGATATTTTTACAATTCTGTTCCTGCAGGCATCTGCACATATTCCCATTCAATCACCATGGAAACATTTATATCTCTTTCTTTTAGCCAAAGGGATCATGTAAACACAGTGTTACCCTGCTCTAGTGTTTCTCTCGATTGTGACCTGTGGTAGTTCTTACAGACAACCTACCTAGCTTTCATTTAGCAGGAGCTACGCAGTTAAGCAAGAGGGGAAAAAATAAAGTTGCGTGTTGCAAAAAAAGGACAGAAAAGTAATGTTGAGCAGATGTTCCCCTGGTTAAGATGTGTTCTTAGGCTTCTAATAAACAACACAAAAAGAGAAAATTGAAATACATTTATTCACTGCAAAAAATCTCAAATCAAGATTTTTTTTACCTAAAAATATTGTTTGAAACAGTTATTGGAACCCCTGCTGTTAATATTTCATACAACCTCCCTTTTGCTAAGAAGACAGCACTTAATTTTCTTCTATAACATTTGGAGAAGGTAGAAGAATACAGAGACAGTGATTTATTTTACCATTTCTCTTGCTCTTTGCTCTTTCTAGATTATCCTGGGTTCTCCACACAGGTTTTCAGTGGGGTTGAGGTCTGGGGACTGAGATGGTCATGAAAGGAGCTTGAGATTGTGTCTACTGAGCCATTTTTGTGTAGATCTTCCATATGTTTAGTTTCATTATCTTGCTGAAGGCCCCATTGATGACCCATCTTCAGCTTTCTGGCAGTGCCCCTCAGATTTTCATTTAAAGGAGTTCATGATGCCATCCACCCTAACAAGGTTTCCAGGGCCTTTGGAAGAGAAACAACCCACAGAATCACAGACCCTCCACCATATTTTACAATGGGCATGAGGTGCTTTTCCGTATCCTCAGCCTTGGATTTATGTCAGACCAACATAGAACTTTTGCTGTCAAAAAGTTACATTTTTAGTCTCATCTGACCAAAGCACACAATTCCAGATGAATTTCCAATAAAACAATAAAACAGACATTTACTTTTGTGATTATAGGCGAGAAAGTCTTTTACCTTGTATGACCCCTAAACAGCTTGTTGGCATGGAGATCTTTGTCGTTAGGCTTTGGGACCCCAAAATGATACTTTTGTGCAGTTCTCTAACAGTGAGACTAACAATAGGATGATGTGTCACATCATATTTATACCCCATGAAACAGGAAGTCATTCATTACTAATTAAAAGTTCCTATTTACTCTTTAAAAACTAAGCTAAAAATTACAAAAATGCGTCAATTACATTTATTTTATAGGAATTCTTAGGGGTGGCAATAACTGTAAAACATGATATTATATTAAAGATAAATATTCTTAATGATGGGCTTTTATATTCTCTTAAATGTCAGCTTTTTCGTGTCTGTGTAAGATTATGCTCCTGCAGTAAAGATTTAATTTAAGGTGTTTAACACATCTTAACCAGGGGTGCCAATAATTGTGGATGGTGGTAAGAGCTGCTAGTCCACCAAGATTTGCTTTAACTGTGGGTCTACTGTGGGTAGAGGTGTGTAGAGTTTGTGATAGATTTTGTGGTTCTAACATTCAGGGGAAGTTCATCCCACCACTTATGGGCCAGAAGCGAGAAGATACTTGATGCCTGTCTTCAATTTTCTAGAACTGGGAGTCCAGATGGGCTGAGCTTCCTGCTCTAAGAGGACAAGATGTGACCTGGCGTTTGATAATTGCAGGTTGGTAAGCAGGGGCAGGAACATTATTGGGAAGCATTAGTGTTTTAAATTGAAAGCAGCAGCCACATGAAGCCAGTGGAAGTGGAGTATGAGAACTTTGGTGTATCAAAGACCAGACATGGAATTGAAGGAATTGTGGCCGTCAACCAGAAGTGTGTTGTGAAATTCCAACCACTGGAGGAATATCTGTAAATGGTGAAGAATGGACAGATTTTCTTGAGGTTGTAGAGGTGGTTTCTTCATGATTGGGAAAGATTGTTAAGGTGGGATGAAAATGTGAGATCCTCATCCAAAGTATCTTCTAGATTCCATGTTTTCGATGTGAATTGCAGGGTCAGGCCTGAGGGATATAATATCCACTATTATGTATATACATATTCTATTATACACTTAATATTACAATTGAAAATCTGTACATCATAGAGTCATGGAGCTGCAATCAATATGCTAGAGGCTCCTGAAACACCCAGGAGAGGTGTCTGGGTCAGCAGCTTTCTTGTGGAGTTGAAGGCAAGTAGCTGAAAGCAACTTGATATATAACCTCTTGTCAATGCTGCTGACGTGTGCGTGGAAATGCGATGCTTTGGCTTTGTAGCAGTTTTAAGATGGAGTAATGTAAGTTTTCCTTGCAGAGGACAAACCAGAGTTCATCCAATCCCAGCATGCTCAAGTCTCCAATGTTCCAAATACATCAGTTCCCCTCAAAAAGATAATTACACACAAATACACAACCACTGACAACAAAACACATCAGAAGTTTTAGGAGGAAGTTAGAAGGGCATGTTCAGGCTCTCCTGGGGTCAGACTACAGCTCTGTCTGTAATGTCATATGGCATCAGTTTCAGTCACAGGTTTAATATCTGAGGAGAGGATGTTGTTCTTTGATCTCAAACACTGTCAAGTGATGTTGAGCACAGTGAAATCAATTCCACTATGATTCCACATCTCACTTGATACAAGAGCTGATTTGCTTTTGGGCTAATCTAATTTCCCCAGTCTAGACGGTGCTAGATATTATTCTGTAGCTTTTTAAACAAGCATTTAAGCGGTTTCTATGTATAATCCAGTTGAGTTGAGTAAAGTCTCAGGCTGGGTTGCCAGTTTTGCTTGGGTTGTAATCGTAGCCATGTTGAAAAGATGTAATTTAGCTCCTGCCTTAAAAATAGTGCCACAAAGGCTTTCTTGAGTGAACAGTTTCTCAAAAATGCCCCTGAAGACCCACCGCCCTGTACCTTGTAGAGTTTCCCCTGCTCACAACACACCTGATCCAACTAATCAGCTCATTAATGACCTGTCACTGGCCTGAAGTGAGTCTGTGAAAGCCGGTTTATTAATAATAGCAGTTGGCAGCGGTCTGCAGTTTTTAATGTTCATTACACCTGTAGAGGGTGGTGGTGAGTAATGTTTGTTTATTTTATATTAATTACACCTGTAGAGGGCGGTGGTGAGTAATGTTTGTTTGTTTGATATTAATAACACCTGTAGAGGGTGGTGGTGAGTAATGTTTGTTTATTTGATGTTAATAACACCTGTAGAGGGTGGTGGTGAGTAATGTTTGTTTGTTTGATGTTAATAACACCTTTAAAGGGTGGTGGTGAGTAATGTTTGTTTATTTGATGTTAATAACACCTGTAGGGGGTGGTGGTGAGTAATGTTTGTTTATTTGATGTTAATAACACCTGTAGAGGGTGGTGGTGAGTAATGTTTGTTTGTTTGATGTTAATAACACCTTTAAAGGGTGGTGGTGAGTAATGTTTGTTTATTTGATGTTAATAACACCTGTAGGGGGTGGTGGTGAGTAATGTTTGTTTATTTGATGTTAATTACACCTGTGGAGGGTGGTGGTGAGTAATGTTTGTTTGTTTGATGTTAATAACACCTGTAGAGGGCAGTGGTGAGTAATGTTTGTTTATTTGATGTTAATTACACCTGTAGAGGGTGGTGGTGAGTAATGTTTGTTTATTTAATGTTAATAACACCTGTAGAGGGTGGTGGTGAGTAATGTTTGTTTATTTAATGTTAATAACACCTGTAGAGGGAGGTGGTGAGTAATGTTTCATTATTTGATATGAATTAAATACACATATGCCCACACACCGCTGATCGAATGAAAACGCTGAACTCTGACGCTGAAACATTCCTGTAACAAGTGTTACTTTTCTCTTAGTTTCTTAGTTGAGCTCGGCCAGCCAGTTCAGCTCCAGCTCCTGACCTTAGATGACATGAAAGTGACCATTTGTCTTTGTAAATACACCCAATCATTCAAATGAATGATCTCTAAATTTAACCCATCTACACCTGGACCAGCAGGCAGCTATCAACAGCACCTGGGGAGCAGTACAGTGGGACGGAACCTTGCGCAAGTGATGCCTGGCCTGGGACTTGAACATGGCATCTTCCATTTACATGGGCAAATTCCTAATCATCCTGTGATCACTTTGCTTATGAAATGGCTTAAATAGAGACAGTGCTGTGTGATGTATGGACTGACTTCTATGACCTTTCCACTATCCATTCATTTCTGTCCCCACAATAGTTCAATTAATTTTATTAATTAAATTATTTATTTATTTATATAATTAATATATTAATATAATATATTTTTTATTTTATTATATTTTTATATGTTTTATACAGGTTTTATTTATATTTTGTATGTATGTGTTGGTTTCCTTATTTATGTATGTATTTATTATAATTTGTATCAAAATAAACTGATTTTATAATATAAAGTTGGACCTTGAGGCCTAAATAACTCCATACTCCATTTTCCATACTTATGGGAGTGTGAGGGGCTGTTGCTGGTGTAAGCTGGTGTAACAGTAGGTGTGTATGATGCGTTGGCCATCAGATGCCTGTAAAAATAAATAGTTTATGCCCCCAAGCATTAAATGACAAGGCCCAGCACATTCTGCCACTCCCCATCATAAAGGAGCACACAACAGAGGTGTCTGCAGATAAACAGCCAAACGTAATATTTACAAAACGCTCTTGACGCGTCTCCGAACCGCTCGTTTGTGTTCTGTTCTCCAACTAACACGATTGCAAATGTATGTATTTTACACAGAGTCCCATCGGTGTTTCTGCAGCACGAAGACGCGATGCTCTTCTGCTGATTGCGGATATTTGCTTTCATATCTTCACACATCATTACCCATTTTGGTTACGCAACCATGCTGTGGGTATTCTGGGACATGGGAGTCTGTGGGAAGAAGGCCTGTCAGTGGAGATCTACCAGCAGCTGCTGCTTGGCTGCAAGGTTTGCCTCCTTCACCGGGGAGAACGTCAGGCTTTGAAGTTCAGGACCAGAACTAACTCCTTTCTGTGGGGGTTTTCCTCACATTAGCTCACAGAAGGTCGCTAAAGGCCCTGGGGGTGTGGCCTTGGACAGCGAGCTGCAGGTGATGTAGGAGGTCTGACATCAGGCAAGCTAACTACATTTGTAGGCTGATGGCCTTCTCCATCTTCCCTTTGGCCATCAAGCAAGTGCAAGCACGTGTCACGATAAGGCAGAGTGTGGAAAAGTTATAATGGAAAAAATATACATTAAATTCTTTGCATGATGCTATTGAAAAAACACTAATCATCATCATCTTCTTCTTTTTTTTCTTCTTCTTCTTCTTCTTCTTCTTCTTCTTCTTCTTCTTCTTCTTCTTCTTCTTCTCCTCCATTTTCTCTAGTATTGCCTTTTTTGTTGTTCTTCTTCTTTTACTTCTTGTTCTTTTTTCTCTTTATTCTTATTCTTGTTATGTTTTCCTCCTTATTCTAATTTCTGTTCTTCTTTTTCTTCCCCTTTTTTTCTTCTTTTCTTAAATTATGTGCTCTTGTTCCACCTCCTTCTTTCCCCCTTCTTCTTCTTCTTCTTCTTCTTCTTCTTCTTCTTCTTCGTCTTCCTTTTTCTCTTCTCCATTTTTAATATTATTGACTATTTTGTTGTTGTTGTTCTTCTTCTTCTTCTACTACTTAATTTTCTTCTTTTTCTTTTTCTAATTCCCATTCTTCTCTTTTTCTTCCCCCTCTTCTTTTTCTTCATCTGCTATTTTTTTTTTCATTTTCCTACTCATTCCTTCTCCTTTCTTCTTCTTCTTCTTCTTTTTCTTCTTCTTCTTCTTCTTCTTCTTCTTCTTCTTCTTCTTCTTCTTCTTCTTCT
>JBBIGC010000001.1:49280699-49296365 GCA_037576955.1 Lepidarchus adonis
AAGAAGAAGAAAATGAAGAAGAAGAAGAAGAAGAAGAAGAAGAAGAAGAAGAAGAAGAAGAAGAAGAAGAAGAAGAAAACGAAGAAGAAGAAGAAGAAGAAGAAGAAGAAGAAGAAGAAGAAGAAGAGCGATAACAACATCAACAACCAAATCAACAACAACAACTCAACTTCAATTTCAAAAAAGTTGGGACATTACAATGCAATGATTTACAAATCACTGAAACAAATATTTCATTCAAAAAAGAAAATGGAAAACATTTCAAACGTTTGAACTGAGTAAATGTAGCATTTAACCATTTTGAATATAATGGCAGCAGCACAGTGCTATGTTTACTATTGTGGAGCATCACCCCACTCTGACTGATTGCATGTTGTGGCTGCTCCAGTCCGATGGAAACGAAATGGTTTTCATGAAAGAAGAGTCTTATGCTGATCAAGGTGTCATCAGCTAATCTAAAATAAATAAATAAGTGCATTTAAAAAACTGTACAGTCTCAGAAACACACCTCTGAAGATGAACAAGAGTCAACTGCTGCAGCACTAAGGCTATGCTAATTAATGCTGTGTGAGTCAGACGATGATTGCAATTACTGGATAAAACGGGCGTCATTGTGATGATAATTAACCAGCTTTGCTCAACAGACTGACTGCTCTGTCAGATTTCAGAATGAGAGAAGAAAAAAGCCCATTTCAGTACAATTTTCAGTTGTGTATAAGACAAAACCCAAGCTCCAGGGCCTGAGCATTCAGAGGGTCCTGGATCTAGTGCAGGATTCACTTCAGAACGTGTCAATTTTCTGTTGAATGATTTCACACCTTGTTGAAGAATTGGGTGGATTAGGGCAGAAAGTGTTTCTCAACTTAAAGGATCTTACAGGTAAAATACCAAACACATCCAGAGTTAGCGGAGGAAATGCAGTGGTGATAAAACAAAGAAACAAAACAAAAACAAGCAAACAAACATGTTTCTATGGCTTGTTTGATAAAAGATGCTCAGTCATTGTCTGTACTGTGCACCTACACTCTAGAAAGAGATCTCTGTTCTGATTGGCTGTAGCTGTACAGGTGTTCCAACGCAACTACGAACTCAGGATTCCTGATCTCTGATTAGGAAAAAGAAAGAAAATGCACCCCTAACCTCACCCTAACCCTAACCCTAACCCTAACCCTCACCCTATCCCTAACCCTGAACACCCCTGAACTTAAACATCATTTCCAACATGGCTGCTTACATGGAAAACAGTCTGTAAAACTCTTCCTTTGAATAAGTTGAACTGTGTTCGTTTTCTGTAAAAGATATTAATAAAAAAGGGGTGTTTCTCACTAAAGATCACAGTAGTTGTGTTTGTCAGATTCTGTCATTTTTAAATTGTAACATTATATTTGCTCAAAATGTATCTGTTTCTTGAAATACACATTGTACAAATTACAAAAGTTCTGTAACTTATTTATTTAATCCTTAAGGTCACAAAGAATTTATTTGATTAAAATATTAGCAAACCTTTCACTGGTCCTTTGTATAGGGCTGCATACTGTACTGTACAGTATACTGTATACAGGTGCATATTAAATCAGTTACAGGTGTATAGGTGTATATTGAGTATCAGGTTTAAATAGGAAACATTGGACACAGCTATGGTTTCACACCCACTTTATACTTTGAACAACTGTAAGTCGCAAATAATGTAATTTTGAGTTCCGACTTCCCACATCTGAAGTCAAATGCATTAAACGTAGCATAACGGTATGAATGTAAATTAATTCTCCTTCATGACATCTCAAAAAATGAATTCAGTAGAGGAAGCACTTGTAGGTTCATAAATGTGTCCATAAACAGTTTATACATTCTGGGGATAGAACACGCTGACTATAGAGCAGTGTAAACAACATTACACACTACTCTCTATATAAAAGCTGGGGAAATCGTTCCTGTTCCAACATTGCTTGACAAATGCCCCCAACATGACATGTGCCCTTTAAAGGACTTAATCGATCAAGGCAACTCATGATAAGTATCTCAAACTCAAATCAAAAAGTGCTGGGGCATCACAGCCACCCCATACACCCTCATTTTCAGTGGTGAATGAAGAGGAGATATTTTATTATTGGAATTTGATGAAAAGTTATTGCCATGTGAATCTTGTTTTGAGGAAAGGAGAACCATCCTTTACGTTTTTGACATGTTTTTGTCTTCACTTGCTCTTGAAGCAGTCGATTGGAGAAGGCCAGGCCAGTTGCAGAATGTCACCATCATGCATCAGCCTGAAGAAGTGTCTGTTTATTTGTAAAAATAAACTGTAACTTCATGCAGTTTGAGTGTAATGAATGGGTCTGAGAAAGGGGCGGTCTTTCCCAGCCATCTCTGCATGTCATCATCCCTCCCTTAGGTGTGACAGGTGGGATTTAGACAGATGGCTTTCTTTATTAAGCCTGACTGACATCTCACAAGCTGTCAGTCATACCTGGCAAGATGAATGAATGGCACCAAAGGCCAGTGGAGTGAAAGCCACCCTTCTACACACACGTATCTGCTAGAACAGTTGGAAAACAATTAACACGTTTTCTAAATTAGGAGGTTTGGTGGGTGCGGGGTATGAGGGCAGAAGGTAGTGTGGAATTTAAGACTCCTCAAAACCTCAAAAATGTTGGATAACCCTAAACTTCACCTGGAGATGCCCAAAGTCCATCCTTGGGGGCTGATGTCTGGCACAGTTTGGTAGTTTTGCCACATTCACTAAATCTGGCCATTGACAGGTGAGTTGATCCAGGTGTGGTTGATCAGGGCAATCACCAAACTGTGCTGAACCCTAAACCAGGAATGAATAAAAATATGCAGAAAAATGTCTGTCTAATCCATTTAATACAATTTTAAAGTTTGGGGGTTAATGAGTTTTGAACCTCTAGCTATAGCGTCTTTTATTGGGATTTAATGAGTGATTCATGGAAGGAAAAGTTGTAAATGCCTCTGTGCTCACATTACTTCACATTGTTAAAATGCCTGTGTAGAATGAACATAATAAATGCTAGAGACCAGTTTAATATAACAAGTCATTTTATGCTGACCATTAAGCAATGTGTGATATTTCATGTATTGCTATTGAAAGCAAGAAACTTATTATATTTTTCTCCAGGTATTGTGGAAATATTTAAGCTAAAAAAAACTACTCACTTTATTAGAAATACCTACTTTGTTCCTCCTCTCACTAGCCACTTTATTAGACACACTTGACTTGATTGGCCACTTTATTAAAAACACCTAATTTGAATGTTCACTAATTGGCCACTTTATTAGAAACTACTACTTTGTATGTCCACGAATTGGCCACTTTATTAAAAACACTTGCCTTTTATATCCACTTTTTGGTCACTTTTTAGAAACACTCACTTTTTACTACCAGGCTCTGGTCACTTTATTAGAAACACCTACCTTGTACTTGCACTTATTAGCCACTTTATTAGAGTATATAACTTGGAGCAACATATCCAGTATATGCATTTGTAGTATGTGGAGCTGTCCATGGTAGCTGAACTAGTCTAGGGCAGGTGAGCAGAAGGTCTCAATGATGGATGATCTGGTACAAGAAGAGCAGCAGTTCCTACTGTACAGGGCCACAATGTCTGTTAGTCAAGTAGGTGAATCTTAGGGCTTGTGTCTATATGGGGCCTCCTCAATAGACACGAGTCACTTCTAGTAGTAAGAGCTCCAATCAAAAGTATATCATCAGGGTGGGTCCAGACAGCAGAATGGGTTCACTGGTCACATTCTAGTATCAAACAATAGAGAAAAGGAAAATCGATTCTGTAATTAGTTACTAATGTTTGCCCAGAAACTTCACAGTTGACTGATCAACATTATTGAAGCTTAGGCAGAGCCTAAACGGTTTAGTTCTGGAATGCTATGAGGCAAATCTTGCATTTTACAAAAAGATCAAACAATAAAATGAACAAATGTGAAAAAACAATCCTCAAAACACAATTTTGTCCCAGAAACACTGACTTTCCCCCTGAGTGAAACCCACCTGTCTATGCATTTTTAAAAAAATAAAGCAGCTACAAGATAAAGATTTTAAATAAATGAGAAAAAAAAAACATATACTGTGTAAGTGTGTGACTTATGGCCGAATGTTGCTCTGCTTCTAGAAAGCACTGGAAAATAAGACAGTTTTGTTGACTCAGAACTTGTAGAAAGCAGCATATTGACCAAATGGCATTTCACCCTGTTTAATTATAGCTCTGAGCACCACTGAGAAAACCTCTAAGTTGATTTTCATCAGATATTATAGAATTTATGCACTTTGGGCTCTGGCCACTGAGTGACCTAAAAAAATGAGTAAATTCTAAGTGGAAGCCAGTCTGCACTATGTTTTAGCCTTTGATTGCCCAACTATGTGAGTGAGTGTGTTTGAGGAGTGGAGCTACCAAACTGTGCTGGACAGGAGCCCTCAGGACCAGAGTTTGGGATCCTTGCTCTAGCCTTTTATTAATAGTCAGTTTCTAATCACACAGTGGAGATTTTTAGGCCGTGTGACCTATCAGTCAGGGAAATGTGAGATTTATGTGTAGCCACCCACGGCATGCAAGGAGGTCTCACTTTTTTCCACTCATCCTTCTGTAGAGGCAGAGCATTATGCATTTTAAAAGTGCTGGATAATTTCATACATAACACAATCGTAAGTGCATATCTCAGTTTTTTGTTGTTGTTTTTGTGTCCCTGATGTTGCCAGTACTTGACACTTGGAGAGGACTCCCCATCCCCTCTTTCCAGAATCATAACTTGGTATATTAGTTTTGTTTACACTTGAAATATTAAAAACACAATTCAAAGTTAATGTACTTCTCCGTTGAGCTGACCTTTTGAGCCACTCTTGAAAAAGTTTGCCTAGTGCAACAGTTAACGGCACCTGTAATTGCTCAAAAACACAAAACAAACAAAAAAGAAATCAGGGCCTGTATTTAGACAGCTGTTTCAGAAGGTAATGCCCTTTAAAAAGAGGAAGAAGAAAGAGGAAACTTTTAGAGAATATATTAAAGAGTTGGCCGCTCAAAGTCTTGCTGGAAAGATGTCATGTAGATGTCGATTCTGTGAGAGAACACGACGTCTCCGGGGGAGGAAAAAAGTGACACAGCACTGCAGTCTGACAAACGGAAATCCACCTTTTGCAGCCCACATAAAGCTGAAACAGAGAGAGAACTGTGTTTAATAGCCATGCTCCACATCCCTTGTTAAAGCAGGGTAATTAGTCTGGATTTGAACACTTTATTTGGCCTTTGGCTTGCGCGTATGGCTCCATTAGTCAGATATCAGCTGTACAACTCATGTGCTTCTCTTTTTCACAAATGTGCCTCAGAATCTTTCAGTCAGGCTTTCTAGAACATGGTTCTGAAAGCTACGGTGACACTGCATAGCCCATGTCAATCACAACAGGCTGTGTTTTTGGGGCACAGTGTGCTGGACCAGCACTATGAATGTGTCATGGATTTCTGAATAGGCCTTGATTATCTGACCCAGATTAAGTTGAATGCACTCGGAAAATATCTAATACAGTATAATATAATAGGGGTAGAATTTGTATTATTAATTTACATAAATAATAGCAATGCATTTTGAATACAATAATATGTTAATTAATTAATTATGTAATGTTAAAGGTAACTAATGACCCACACAGAGGCAATTTGATAAATATATTGTAGTGGAGCTGTGTGTTTGGGACTGTTTTGGGGATTTAATGTCCTTATTGTTGGGGAATTAGTTGTGTATGGATCTATTTGGGTTATTTAGGGTTTTGTGTGGGAGTTAAGGTGAATGGCTGGTTCCACCGTCACTGTGCTAGCTGTTCAACTCAGTGGCATATGAGTGGTTCCAGCCATTCAGAAGCAAAGGGGTTCCAATGTCCGAATGTTCACCCTTTTTCAAAGAAGCTCTAAAGCAATGTTTGGTTTTTACATGTGTTAATGCATGTTCGCTTGTAGGCTTCATTTATTGCTGCACAAATCAAGTACAGGAAAGAGATGCACATAGATACGGCCCAGTACAAAATAATCCAGTCTGTTACGTCAGTTATATAAAAGCCAAAGTGAACCCAGACTTAAGATTTAAATGCTGGGGCATCTCACAACCTAGCTTTCTCTGCCATGTTCCTGTCGGTAATTTTCTCCTCAACTTTCACTTAAGTTTCATTTGAGCAGCGCCACCCAGAGGAGACATAAAGTAACGATGTTGGAAGTCAAAATGCCAGGGAACGTTTATTAATTAAAATATTGATTTTGTCATTGGTGTTTCAATTATCATATTGCGTAAGCAATGACAACAATTTGTTGAATCTATATTTTTGCCCACCTCTAATAAGTGGGTGGGACCAGTTTTGTGATAACATTATTTTACTAGTGTTTCTGGAAATTCTAGATGCATCACTGACTATGAATATGAGCAGTGGCCTAGCCAGTAGGTGTGCGAAAAGGGTTTTAAAAGTCTTGATAGTCTTTTACAAGCTTTAGAGCATAATAACCCACCAGATCCCTCAGATCAGCGAAGGAAAAAGGTTCGACTCCCATGAGGAATCAAACACCACTCCAAGCTCTTCTCCTTCGTTCTCCCCCACTGGTGGAACGAGCTGCCCAGACACATTAGAACTGCACTCTACCTTCTCTACCTTCAAGACTCAAGACCTCAAGACTCAGCTGTTCCGAGACTACCTCAGCATCTAAACCCATCAACAAAGTTCAATTTTACCCTGAATCTTAATCAAATACCATCAAATATCATTCTACAGATCCCACAGTTTCATACTTATACTTACTTGTGTTTATACTACTTGCTATAACATGCACTTGCAACAACATGCTTCAATATGCTACTTGTGTCGTGCCTTATCATAGATGAAGAAGCACTTAATGACAACGAAGAATGTCCTGGACTCATACAGCACTCGTATATATTAATGGTAATTATGCTATAGCACCTACCGTCTGTTTAGACTTACTCATAAGCTCTTAGAGATGGAATGTGTAGAATGTGTTTCTCTTTCAGGTAGTAATGTTGTAGCACTTATCATCTGCACTGTTGTAGCACCTGGACTGTTTTCTATGACTAAGAAGATTGTATTGAACTCCCTGTAACTCGCACATCAGTATTGTCATGTCTGAATTTATGCTTGATTGTTCCTGTACCTGGAAGTCGCTTTGGCCAAAAGCCAAATTAATAAATGTAAATATAATATAATTCATTAATATATATAATTATAATATAATTAAATTTTACCATGTCTTCACATTTACAACCCAAATGATCTTAATCTAATTTGAACATTTTTGAATAATCATCTGTTTCATTTGAATTATTGTGATGTTTGTGAAGTGTCAATGGTCATCAATGAGAGGTAAGGTCCGATTTTCAAAGATCGAGAGCATTTACAAATGAAGAGTTAGGTTGTAGAAGTGAGGTCCTCCTTGAGAGGGGGATCCCCAAGCCTCTCCTTTAAGCCTCTCAGCAGTCTGGCTGATATTTGTCAGAGGTCTTCATACTTGGTTAGGTAGTGGGGGTTCGTCAACCATAAACCAGTTTCAACCTGCTGTTACTGTCAGGAGATTTGGTGATATGATGTCTGGGTTTTATAGGAGATAGAAAATGTAATCTTTAGGGGAACGATTGAATCGTCCTTGATGCTGACGACATATGGTCGTATGTTGGGAAGCCTAAGATAGGAAGTGAGATTTTAGGTGTAAATCAGAGAACAGGTTTTTCTTAGAGTCATTTTGCGGTTTACTGGTTGTTTGGTGACAAAAGGTCAGGATGTAAGAATTCAGGATGAAGCCTGGATTCTACAATTGGTAAAGAAAATGAGCTTACTTATATGATCTTACAGAACCTTGAAAACTGTGAGACATATGAGTTCTACTAGAGTGCAGCAGAAAGCCATAGATTCTAATTTATTAGTTTTAAAGAAAGAATTGTACAGTCCTATATACACAGCAGAAGAACCCCTTTGGTGCACTAAAGAATCTTCTTTACCATGTGTCTGCAAAACCCCATAGTGGCCATTCCATTAGTTGAGTGGAAATCAATATTTTTAACTACTAACAGTTTTTCCTACAGAATTAGATCTTATTTGTGTTGGTAGCTGACCAGGGGTGGGGAGCAATCGACATTTTTAGAGACCTGTGTGTGGAACGAGCAGGAGATATTGACTAGCCCCTATTTACAACTCAATTATGACAACAGACTAACCTCAACAATCCAGCTGTGTTCTTACAGATGCTGATTGCTCAGTTATGCTATTATGGTGAGCCACCCCCAAAAAATCAATTTATAGGAAACAATGTATAATAAAGTAAAATATCTCCCCATCTATAATTTTGATCATATTAAGACAGATTGTGAAGCGCTGTTACCAGTTTCAGTACAAATTAGCAGAATGTTGCAGTTTCAACAAAGCAAAGGCCCCAAAAAATACTAATTTATGGTAATTGTGTCAATTTCTTTACTACTGATACTGTCACAAAGCACAATGGACTGTGGGGGGAATCTGGAGCACCTGTAGGAAATACATGCAAACACAAGAGAGCTTCCAAACTTAGAAAGACACCTGTAGTCGACCCAGGGATATAACCCAGGACCTTTATGCTGTGAGCCGTCACTACTAACAACTAATGAAATGTGATGTAATGGCAATGGGGGCAGTACCTGGGCATCATCCATTGAGCATAAGCATGGGGCGGCATAGTGTCCCCTCCCTGACTGATAGGCAGATTCCCCTCCCCATGGTTGTGACACCATCTATGAGTGGAGAGTAGTGTGTTGCTCACGGGAGCAGTTAGCGCTGATATGTTACATCAGAAATTAAATTATTACGATTCTAAATCACACCATATTGTCAGCGGCCAGAGTGGCACCATTGGAATGTTTACCACCTCATCATTCCATCATGCCGACATCATTATTACTGGCGTTGACACATAGCAATTTTACAGAATCTAGGTCTGAGCCCCTAATGAGCAAGACAAAGGAAAACTCCCTTAGTAGGAAGAAAACTTGAGAGGAACCAAAGCTAAAAAAAACCCTGTAAGGCTCAAGGGAACCATCCTCCTCTGGTCGACACTGCTAGTAATAACAGACAGCATAATTTGAATAAATAAGTTAATCAATTAAATAAAAAAGTACTAATAGTTTGTTTAAAGAGGCATCAGCAGTTCTTTTGTATGCAGGTATTTTTGTTTTCAACCTCTTTTTGGCACTTGTATCCCTACGCACCAGTATTCAGCCAGATCTACTTTACACTTGGCCAAGGCTGAATGTGGGTATGTTCTACTGTTCATGCTCACTCCTGCACATGGGTCCCATCTATTACTTGTTCTTTAATTTCCAAATATTGTGCTAAATATGGGTCATTGTAAAAAGAAATTACATTGAAGAACTTGTGTGAGTTCCTTAAAGAGACTTTCGATTGATAGTTTAAGTAAGGTAAAGGTTCCACACCTACTTTTCTAGAATTGCATTTTTCATACGATAAAAGCTTTAATGCCAATGCAGAAATCCTCCATCTTCTGTAGTCCTCCTTCTTTCGGCTAAATATTACCAAAGCAACACTGGGGAGAAAAATGCTGCCTTTGGGTCCCCAATCTAATCTTTATCCACTCATCTATCATGGGCCATATTGTGAGCTGCTCTTGGAGGGTGATTTGAAGCAGTGGGATTAAATGTCTGTCAGGCAGGGTTATTGTTGTGAATAACAGCATGCGGGAGGAAATGGTAACCATCCCAGGAAATTAGTTGTCTAGCAGTGACAGAAGCACCATCTGTCTGAGAAAGAGAAAAGTAAAATAATTAAAGCGGTGAGTCGGACAAAAGCAACTCCAATTGCATGGAGCTGCCATGTGCTTCGCTGGTATTGTGGCTTTACCTGTTAGAAAATAAATAAATAACCAAATGAAAAACCTGTGCAGGCTAGCGATGCATGAGCTACACCGCCTGAATGCACCGCTTGGTGAACGAACGCGAGTTTCAGCCAAACTTCACGGCTCCTGCTGCCACAGCTTCAAACTCATCGCCTCCTGTTGAGCTAAAATCGAAGACAGGCGTATGTGTGTTTGTGTGTGTGTGTGTACACTGCAGAAGGTTGGGAAGGCTCAGAACAGATGAGATATTTTTTCTCGTATAACAAGAAAAGGAGATCACTTTCTAATGCAGATTTGGGAAGTGGGATTAGATCTGAGCTCTGCGTTTTAACCTACCTAGTCATGGTGATACCATGATCCATGCTTCACCCAATGGTAGGATAGGCCATCGCACTTCAGGCATGCTAACCCTCACAAATTCCAGAGCTGCCTAAAACTGTGCAACAGCAGCTTTTCTTTGGAATCACGCCAGACATGTTAGTCTTCACTCCCCACATGCATCAGTGAGCCTTGGGTGCCCATGACCCCCTCATTGATTCACCAGTTGTCCTTCCTCAGAACACTTTTGGTAGCTACTGCATACCTGGAACCCTCCACAAGGCCTGTCGTTTTGGAGATGCTCTCACCATCACAACAAGGCCTCTGTCAAAGTGGCTCAGATCAAATGCTCACTCATGTTTCCTGCTCCTGACTGTTCACTGGCTGCTTAATGAGTTGGAGGAAATAATTATTTGACCCCTCGCTGATTTTGTAAGTTTGCCCAGCGACAATGAAATGAACAGTCTATAATTGTAACGGTAGGTTTATTTTAACAGTGAGAGATAGAATCTAGCTCTTAAGTCTCAACTCAGCTTGCTGTGTTTAGAGGAAAGCAAATGCTGACTATGTCCCCAAAAACATCATCCCCACTCTCAAGCATGGAGGTGGAAACATTATGCTTTGGGGGTGTTTCTCTGCAAAGGGTACAGGACAGCTTCACTGCATCGACAGGAGGATGGATGAGGCCATGTACTGTAAACTCTTGAGTGACAACCTCCTTTCCTCTCCCAGGACACTGGAAATTGGTTCCAGCATGACAAGATCAACAAAGGAATGGCTCAAGAAAAAGGTGATGGAGTGGTCTAGCTGGAGCTGAAGATTCGATTTACCAAGCGAAACCAACCTTAATGATTTACAGCTGATCTGCAAAGAGAAGTGGACCAAAATTCCTCCTGCTATGTGCACAAACTACAAGAAACGTCTGACCTCTGTGCTTGCCAACAAAGGTTTTGTCTTAAAAATGATTGTCTTATTTTACTAGGTGATAAAATACTTATTTCACTTAAAGAAATGCAAATCATTATATACCTGTATAAGCATTAAAATTATAGGCTGTTCATTTCTTTACCAGTGGGCAAACAATCAAAATAAAAAAACAATCAAAAAAAGGGGTCAAATAATTATTTTCTCCACTACATATCCCATTTCCATGACAAGTTTCATTGTTATATATCTGACCTGATTATTGCTATGCACATGACTCTGGCCCATCATTGTTTCTTGTGGTCTACTAGTTGGAGAAGAGTGGAAAAGATTGAAAAATCCCCCACACACATTCATTGATGAAGAGCCCTTAGGCACTTAACCCAGAAGCTGCCCCCTGGGCACAGGTTGGCCATCCACTGCAGTGTGTGTAGATTCACAGGTGTCACAGATGGGTCACATACAGAGGACAAATTCAGTAATCACAGTGTGTGAGACACATAACCTCTCTTTCATTCCTCTCGTTTTCAACTAAAAACAGACATGCAGTGCTATCCATTTTACTAGATGGTTATGTAACAATATCCCATCTTCTCTCTGGTGGAGACTTGATTGAACACAGATAGATGAAGTCACACACAAACACAGTGTGGATTGCAAAGCTATGAAACCTCAGAAGAGAAACACAAAAAACCAAACCAGCCCTTTAGGACACGATGAGGGAAGATGTTTTGGTCCATGTCAGTGACAATGCAGAACCACTGAAGATGTCCGTCAACTGGCCTCATTAGTGTCCAACCACAGGACTGTTGGTGACAAGATTTAGAAACAACTAAGGTAGAGCAAGAGGCATTTTGGTTTTACAGGTTCAAGTCCCAGGCCAGCTCCCACCGAAGTACCATGTAGATGGGTTAAATGAAGAGGTCACCTTTTCGCTTTGGTGCATTTACAATGTCTGTTGTAGTTACATGTGTTAAAAGTGAATGTAAAAATTACTCTTTTATTGTACAACATAGAAGTATTTCATTTCTGTCAAAATACGTATGAAAATATCATAAAATCTGACTGGCCAAGCTTCACATAAACACACCAATGCTAACCTCATGTTTAAATACAGTGTTTTTTGCACCATTATATTGCTTCTATATGTAAGGCTTGAAAGGAGTATAAGATATGCATGCAAGAAATGTGAGATTACTTGGAGATATATGTTCCACATGAGGGAATCCAGATCAAACAAGAATGAACAGAGGGAATAGAAAAATCTGCATGAACAAAAAAGCCTATGTTTTAGGATTTATAAATCGGATGTTCCTGATTGCCATGTTCTAATTTTTGTCTTGAATTTCCTTTCGATTTTTCTACATCCTTGTTGCTCCTGTCTGCCCCACGTTTAATTACTCTGCCTTTTAAAACATCCTAATAAAAGAGCTGTTTTACCAGCACTTGAGTCCTACTCTCCATTGGGATTCATTATAAGTTGCTACTTCTCACAACCGTGTCATTGTTTGTGTAGATCCATCCATTCATTTTTCAAACCTCTTTATCCATTATGTGTGGTGTGGGAAGTTGGAGTTGATCCCAGCTGACTATAGAGAAGAGGTCAACCCATCACATGGCATCACAGAGAACCATTAAGAAACACACTCACACATATAACCAATTTAGAGTAGCCGGTCCACCTTTGGACCCTACAAACTCTACACAGAATGGCACCTATGGCCAATCTGAGGATCGAACCCATCAAACTGAACCTATGCTGTGAGGTGGCAGCCATTACCACTACATCACCGTGCCGCCCAATATCTCTGGTTTGTGCTGGACAAATTAGTCCAATCAATAGAGGCAAAGAGACTGGAGAATACAAACCAAGACATAATTACTAACACCTAGACATGGGCGGGGACATCAGATGAGAACCAGGTGACAGAACATATGACCAGGCACATGACAGGCAAGGAGAAACACTAACAAAACAAACCCACATGGCCGGAAGAACACAAGAACCAGACAAAACAGTTTTACAGAACCCCACCCTGAACTCCTGAGGCATGAAAAAAACAGAACACAGCAAAACGAGACCAGAAACACGACATGACCAAATCACAAAGTAGAACAGGCACAACAGAGGTAAGACCATGACAAAGCACACAGACAGGCCAAGACCAGGATGAAGACGAAAGGACCGGCTTAACACAGAGTGACAGAGAACACCAACACCTCCTGAAACAAGGGTCAGAAAACAAAACAGAAAGAGCACAGAATGAACACAGACTGAGACACAATGCAACTTATACACTTATACTGAAAACTGGACTCCAGTAAACCAGTAACCCAGTACACAATTTTAGTTTTTAAATATAATGCACTTTAATTTAAAATGTATATATACAATTAGTATTTAATTTCTTAATAACCAAACTATGGTTATTTGAGATTTGTTAGTTAGTAAATGTGCCAATCAAAGTTATCTTTTGTCATTGTTTAAAGCAGGCTGTAGCTGTATGCCATAGGAAGGGAGGTGCGAGTTCCTACCTCCATTGCTGGTGGCAAGTTGGATCACACACACACACAGTGTAACAGGAGGCACATGATATTGATAGCAGCGCAAAAGTTTAACTGTTTAAAAAGTGGTTGTAACTGTTTAAAAAGTGGTTGTAACTGTTTAAAACGTGGTTGTAACTGTTTGAAAGTGTTAAACAGGGGACACTAAAGCACCCGAGGAGCCCGAAACCTGTGGATGCGGGTTTTGTGTATGAGGATCGTGTTGGTGAGTTGTGCTAAGCTAACGTTACTAGTAGCAGTAGCTGTTTGGCGCTGTCACGCTATGAAAAGGGTACGTGTGTGCGCTGCAATTGTAGTTACAGCTGTAAAATGTAAAAGAAGGTAAAGAGCCCATATTGTTCACTATATTTAAAGGACCAGTAACTCTTATTTATGTTGTTTACGTTGTAGCTTTTAAGCACCATTCACATGGATATACTGTGAAACACAAGAGTGCGTTTCTTTGTAATTTTTACCTTGCACCTTTATTCCTTTTATATTTATTACCTTTGTATTTATATTAATATAAGATGTATGGTATTTTTTGTCAGTCGCTACATAAGCAATTTCTGATTCTGATTCTGACACCTGACAAAAAACCAAAACAATGCACATGACTAAGAATTAAAGACTAGTAAACACAAGAACCATACAGAAACGGAACAAAACAGCAGAAAACAGACAGAACCTGAAATATAACAGCACATAAAAGGGCACAGGAACATAAACATAAGAAACCAGACAAGGAAACACGGACTCGGGCACTAGCAAAAAACACACACAAAGGACTGGTGCAACACAGTTCCTGATTACTGGGCACCTGCCAAAAAGCACTTGGCCACACTAGTTTTGCTGGCAGAGAAACTCCCTGGTTATCAGGGTTCCTGAGTCCTGGCCGACACTGAGACACAGTCTGTGGCTGAAAGCAGGAAGTCGGCGGCATAGGTTATCGCATGAATTGTCCACTCATGGGCACATATGCTGGCAGAGGATGCAACACAGCACAACTAACCTACTGTGGACCGAGGTGAAAATACCCATGGCTTCTCTGGACATGGCAAGGCAGAGCTCTCTAGCTATGGACAAGGCTGGTGCGAAGACTGGACAAAGTGGACCTTTGACACTCACTAACTTGCTCGCTGGCTGTTGATGCTTTCTGATAGATGAGGAGGTGGGCCATGGACACTCTCATCGGGACTTGCTACCACTCTCCTCCGGAATACCAGTGGTTGCCACATGCGCTGCTCTGCCCTGCGAACCACAGAGGGCACTGCATTAAATGCATGGATCTGCAGAGCAGCACAAAGCTGTTGAGCGAGCATGCTGATTGTCTGAGGATTTGACTCCGGAGATTCCCTGCAACGTGGAGTTGTTCCCGAAAATAATTCAAGTTGCAGACTCAACCCTGGAGGTTCAACAAGCTGAGAAACCCGCTCCTGTTGTCTACTTCACTGTGGAACAGACAAGGGCGGCTCGACACAACATGATTTGAGGAGTCAATTCCAGATTCAGCTGTCCCTCTGTCTGGGGAGATGTCATCTGTCACCAGGGTGACTCCCACCATCACCGAGGCTACTCTTTTTCCCATCAAGACGTTAGCTCATGGCTAACCTCCCTACTGCTGTTTCTACTGTCCGGTAGTGCCAAGAGTCCAGTTGAGAATTCCTTGGGCTTTCAACATCTCCTGCTTTCCCAACGTCTCAGTCTCAAAGCCCTCCTGGCAGGCATCATTTCTTCAGAGGAGGAGGAATCAAACCCTGACTCTAGATTGCAGAGCAATGTATTTGAGGAACATGAATACCTTTGTTTTATTCCATAATGAATATTAAATTCAGTTAAAAAAAACAAACAAACACAAAAACCCCTAAATACTAATGTCTGAAATTATTCAGACATTCTGTTTTATCAATTTAGACCGGCCTTATTGCAAGAAGGTTGCATTGCATTGGATGGTTTAAAAAAAAAAAAAAAAAAAAAAAATATA
>JBBIGC010000001.1:49319768-49332072 GCA_037576955.1 Lepidarchus adonis
ATTTATTTATTTATTTATTTATTTATTTATTTATTTATTTATTTATTTATTTATTTATTTATTTATTTATTTTTAAAAGTTATTGGCATAGAGAAAAAAGTCACCCAGGGCAGTTCACCAATAAATGCAGCACAAGGTCTAGTGTCCTAGCTACATTATTTGCGTATCTATAAAACCTTCCAGAATAATTTCCTGTATACAATAATCCAAGGCAGCAGCTGGAGAGCTATAAGACTCTGTGGTAACCTGAAAGGTTACAGCAATAACAACCAACACTAATAAACCGAATCTAGTGTGCGTGCAGTTCCACAATGCCAAGGCGGAACGCGAAGGGAATATGTTGTTCGGTAATTCCCCGAGTTTGTTTATATTGAAATATTTATCATGAGCAGATGAAGGACGGATTCCGATGTTGACCTCTTAATACAAAAATGAAAAAAACACCGTAAATAGTATTCCTCTTTCAGAAGATCAGATCCCAATCCATTTCTAGTTAAGCCTGTTACACACGAGGCACATCACGGTAGCCTCTCACTTTCCTTCCGTTATATTCTGCACCTGCTTAGCTCAGGCTTTCGATCCACCACAGAGCCCCTTCACCTTTTGACTCAGATTGAAAGTGTGCGTTTGGATTATCTATCGCTATGTTCACATCCCAGGTTGTTTCTCTGTACAAATTTTTCTTCATCATTCCTCCATTGCTTGAGGGCATTTGTTTTGAAAGCTGCTGTAGAAGACATGCACCAGAACATGCTCTGCTTATCAAATTTAACGATTTGCCAGTGATATTAGCAAAATGCCAACGTTTGGAAAAACGTTCTAACTCCAACCAATCAGCCATAACATTAACACCTCTGACAGGAGAACTGAATGACATCTTGTTATTTCATTACAGTGGCACATGTCAGGGGGTAAGATATATTAAGCAGGAAGTGAAAAGTCAGTTCTTGAAATTGATGTGCTGGAAGCAGGTCTTGTTCTGGAATGCAGTAGTTAAAGTCTACCCAAAGTGAACCTACTCAATATGGGGCAGTGATTGGTGTAAATGCTTATGGTAAGTTATAACTGTGCTTCTAGGAAGCTTTTATTCTGGAATATTAAGGGTATTAAGCAGTGCTTTGCTTGCTTTAAAAATGAATATAGTGGTAAAGTATTGTTACTATAGACCAAAACATGTTGATATCACTTTAATATAGGAAACCATTCGTAGAGAAGACTTGTTCATTTTTCTACCACTTACCACCAGCATTTAGTCTGCTGTGTATTGTGCTCTGGTGTTATCTTTGTTATATGTTGGATTATTTTCTCTGTTTTGGACTATAGGGACTTAAGTTGCTGTTAAACTATTCATTAGGCTTAGATGCTGCTGCTGTCATGTTTCTGGGCTTTGGAGAACTTTAGCAGTCACATTTGCTGGATGTTGTGGACATTCTCTGCCTGCAACAGTCTCCACTCTTCTGGTAAGATTTGGTATTTGAACCTCTACTTTGTCCAACTGGCCTTTCACTCTGGCATGTCTAATGCTGCCTGATCTGCTGCCTTTTTTGCCAAGCACAGTCATTTTCATTAAGCAGTCATCCAAACTACATGGAGCTTTGGGACTCATTGCTGTTTGGCTGGTCCATTTCTTAACTATGGGTATGAACATTACACTGGTTCAGCAATGGACTTGAGATATCATGTCACATTGGCTCCTTATCATCATGAAAGCTTGGAGTTGCTCACTGCCTCTGATATGTTCATCCTGGATCACAGCTCTTCGCCTTCTTCAGTTCCTTCTGTTTGGACTATGTGGCATGTTATTATTGGTGTTCTTTGTGGTTGAAGTGATGTGTTTGACTCTATGAAGTGAGATTGGGTTTGAGAAAGGCACTATACAAATAATAATAATTATTATTATTATTTGAATAATGAATATTGTTTGTATTGACCAAAGAAATGTTTCTGTTAGAAATCCTACTTGGGTTATATCCTGCTAGTTTTGTTTGTGTGATGCTCTAATATTGCTTCAGTTGATCAGGTTGAGTAATGTTATGTGTCAATAAATGATTTGAAGGTATTGCATGACCATTTTAACCAATCAGTGGAATTTTCTTTCAATGACACAGTCTTATTCCAGGACCAAAAGGCCAAGATTTGGTGGGCCCAACTTGTGAAAAGGGGTTCAGGTAGCATAAGGAATCATAAACGTGACTGAAATCCCATTGAACATCTCATGGTGTTTGTGCTGGAGAAGAATTTATGGAAAACTAAAATTCAACATCAAAAATGAATGAACACTTACAGTTGTTCCATGTGGAACAACTTTCCATGTGGGAATTACTAGCAGATTTCTAACATTGTTAGAAGTTCTGACATTGTTCTGAGCTCAGGGTGGATCTCTAAAGGGTCAAAACTCAAACTAATATCAGTAAGAGGTGCTAAGATAGAGTTGGGTTTTTGGTGACGGGAGAGCTACAGCAATAAGCATAAATTCATATTGACCACTTCATGGCAAATTATGTGATCAGAATTCAGAATTGTGGTCCTATGGTGCTTTAAAATAAGTCCAGGGTATAAATCCTCACATCATATATTCACAGAAACATATGACAATATACTGGATGTTATTCAAGCCACGTTTAGAAATTTCCAAGAAATAGCATGAAGCTTCTCCTACAGTATTGTCTGAAGCACTAAGGTAAAGCACTCAGGGCGTATCACCTTCAGATGGTTATTATGCTCAGATACCGGGTTATCATTGCAATACCCAGCAGCCAATGATTCCTAGAACAGTCTTTGAGACTCAAAATGTGGCTCTTATGCTTTTTTTTATTGTTATTGTTTGTAATCAGTGGAAAATGCTCCTTTTTTCACGCACTATAAAAACCAGAGGGGGCACTCTTAAAGAATCAATGGGTGGAGATGTTAAACGTAATGGTTAATAAAATGGCTTTAAATGTTGTCAAAAGATATCTATAAATCCTTCCATTCTGGGGAACAGAATGTGTAACTAGTGCACATTGGCATGATTATTCTACTGCATTCATATATTCATTCCTTCAATTTCTGAGCCACTTATCTTTACCAGGGTCATATGAATTGCTAGGGTCTCATAGGGTAAAGGATAGAGAAACACAATGGAGAGACAAACACACAGTCCAACCTAGAGGGTAATTTAGGATCTCTAGGTCACCTGGTGTGCAAGTCTTTGAGAGAAGCTTCTAGCTTCTGGCTATTTGGGCTAAAGGAGAACATGCAAAGGTTCCAATTAGGAACTGATATAGACGTAATGGTGCATTTCATTGCACAACCATGTCGTCCTTGTTCCAATGGTCACCTGTCTCTTTTAGAGTTGATTCATACAGGAAACACAAGAAATATAGAGAAATATGGAGAAATATGGAACAATCTGCACTTTGATAGTTTTGAAGCTCCTTCATTAGTATATAAAAATGTTTTAAAACACACGTTATGTGCAAACATTTAGTTAATTTCATTGTCTGATGTTTTTCTTTCATTTAAAAAATTCACAGCTTTGGTTTGAATATGTTGCTTACATTTATTTATCCATATGTTTTCTAAACAGCTTATCGATCTCAGGTCATGGGGAAGCTGGAGCCCATCCCATATTTGCAACTCCTGCAAAGCACTGCTTTCAGATGTATGAATAGTGCTATATAAACAAAGTTATATATATATACTAAAGCAAGCAAGAACTACTAATGTGAGAGCACTACTAAAGTAAGTTGGTTTTGAAGATCTATATAATATATATATATATAATTATTATATGGATCTTCATAACCAACTTACTTTAGTAGTGCTCTCACATTAGTAGTTCTTGCTTGCTTTAGTAAACTCTCATATTAATGCTGTCATGTGTGAACTAATGGTTGATTGTCCTTGTATGTGGAGGCACTTTGAACAAAATATTAAAATGAATAAATGGAAATCCAGTGCAGTAGAGTGCTGGAGTGAAATAAAAAAAAATTGAAGCATCTGTCAGATTTCAATGATTTTAAACTCTCTGACCATGTCTAGAAAATAGGGGATGTGTTTGTTTAAAAGAACACCAAACTTATAATATATGTGCTTGCATGATCTTAACAAGTGCTTTAATAATGGAGTGAGAGTCACAAAAACAGATGCAGCCGCCATTTCACACAACAGGCTAAAAGCCACCTCAGCTCCACTCACTTACATATGCCATTGATTTCCATTCCCTCACATCGAGCCTGCTCTCCTTTTCATTAGATTGCCACAAAAAGTGATGGCTTTATTTGGTGGCGTGCCAGGTAAGAGTCCTCTCTTTCACATTTGGCTTCTGTCACTGTTAATATTTGTCACTGAAGGCTGCACTTGGCCTGAGTAGGTGTCTTATTCTATTGAGGTTTTTCAACTAGAATGCACTCCACAACCTAATGGCTCCATTAGCTTCTTCTTCAGCTTCTTCACTGGGATTCCTTATTATAAGATGGCTGCTACTGGCTGTATCAATCACTTCTGCACTTATACTCCAGCCTTCATCAATTGGCTCTGCTCAGTGCTTTTCCAATTATACAGCTAATTGTCTGGGCAAATGCCACTGTGTTAGTATTCATACGCAAACTAAACGTAGAAATAAATAATAAATAAGGCTTTGCAAGGTTGAACACGGACGCCATTTCATGCACAGATAATCTTTTTGGGTCACAGGAGCTAAAGAGATCCATGTATGAAATCTAGTGCAGAAAAACAAGCTCATTTTACATTCATGGTAATTCCGGTTCAATTACCCCTCAATTGTTTGGCGATGGAAATGAGCTGCACTCGTTAAGCTAATTGCCCTTATTGGCTTTGCTCTAAATGAAGGTTGCAGTTGCAGCCTCAGAGCGAAGTAAGTTGCCTTATTGAACAGTAGGGGTGTAGAACAATACCACGGTGCTTCTCTGCCATTGTATCTGTTTGCTGGGGGTGCTATCGGAATCTAAATTTGTGAATAAAAGCATATTTCTTTCAGGCCACTTTGTATAATATGGCTTTATTTTGGAGTGTTTTGGTCTGGCTACTAGAGCAAACCACAGACAATAAGAAAGGTTGATGCCTCCTTTCCTATCAGCGTTCCTTCAACTGAAAATCGCCAGAAGTTGATAGGAAAGGAAGACTTGTTCAGCAGTTTAAATGTTTAGGGCTTACAAGTGTGAATATTGAGGTCCTATGTGGCAAAGTGTGATTCTAAACCAAAGTCCGATGGCGGACTGGTGTCCAGTGCAGTTTGGTAATTCCCCACCAAACACAAAACTTGAATCAGATGTGTTTGAGCAGGGAAATCACCAAACTGTGTTGGACACCAGCCATTCAGGAGTGTAGACACATGGTCTGAACAAAATATACATATAGTACAACAACACTGGCTTACCTGTAAACAAGGGAGTCATCGTAAGTGCCATTGTACTGGATTTGAAACATACGGATTCCAGGTATATTCCTCTGGAAGTTGAATTTGATGAGTGCAGTGGAAGAGGTGGCTTCAGCTATAACCACCCGTTTGTCTGGGCTAGTCTTGGAGTCTGCCGTGTGATTGCTTCCATTGGCTCCAGCCCTGGTCGAGGTCGATATATCGGAGGAGCCAGGGTCTGGCTCCTGGATGTTATTGGTGCTGTTGCTGATGTGAGGAAGCTTGATGATCACAAGCTCCACAGTTTGGTGGGCTTCTCCTGCTGGGTTGGAGGAGATGCAAGTAAAAGATCCTGAATCTTTAACCGTGCTAATCAGGATATCCAAAGTTCCATTGTTGTAGACCACGGTACGGGAGGAGTTTGACACTAGCTTTCCTTCTGGTGATATCCAATGAATAGCAGGTTCAGGGTCACCCCTTGCTTTGCACTTCAGTGACACTCTTTGGCCCTCAAGGACCCTCATCTCATGAGAGTAACGAGTGATTAGCGGTGGCTCACAGAGGAACTCTTCTTCTGGAATGGACCAGAAGTAGCGGCCCGAGAGATGGGAGGGAGTTGCGCAAGTCTCCAGGTCATCCTCCCTGCTCAAGCGCCGAAGCCATAGAAGTTCGCAGTTGCAGTGCAAGGGGTTTCCCCCAAAACTCAGCGCAAACGAGGAAGGGTTTAGCACTCCAGATGTTGCTAGCACCTGGGCACGCTGGAACAGAGGGTCCGGTGGAAGCTTCTGAAGCTTGTTGGAAGTCACATCTAATCGGTTGAGTTTCTGCAACAGGGAGAACGTACCTTCAGGAATGTAGTCAATCATGTTGTGGTCCAGGCTAAGAGTGTGTAAGCTGATCATCCTCTGGATGGACTCCCAGGGTATAGATTCAAGGTTGTTGTAGGAAAGGTCCAGCTCCTCCAAAGCCAGAAGGTCATTGAAGGCTCCCAAGTGGATGAGGGTAAGTTGGTTGTTGTTGAGGATCAAGTGATGCAGCTTGGACATGCCGCTGAAAGTGTCGTTGGCTATCCGAGTGAGACGGTTGTGGTTGAGATGCAAAGCCCGCAAGTTCTCCAGGTCTGCAAATGCATACGGTGTGATGTAGCTTATTGTATTCCTTGACAAAGTGAGGTCCACCAGCCTGGTCATGTTGGCAAAGTCTTTCCGTTTGACGCTGGTGACAAAGTTGTCAGCAAGCCGCAGCTCCACCGTGTGCCGGTCAATGTTGGGCGGGACAAACAGCAGCCCTTTTTTTGCACAGAGTGTCGCAAGGTTGGGGGACAGTATTTGACAGACACAGCGTTTGGGACAGATCTGGGCCTTCACTGCCATTCCAATAACCAACAGGCAGACGAGCAGTTTTTCCATTGTAAATCAGGTTTAGACACCTGCAAAAACAAAGAGCAAAGGATTCGTTAACCACTGCATATCAGGCAACACTTTTATATCAGAGCTTAATTGGATTGAAAATCGACCTGGCCAAGATTGCATTCATGCCAACCCAAACAGTGAAGTAGGATGCTTGCAGAGATGCATGACTAACTCGTCATTATATTCTCAAAGAAATATTTCAGTAGCTTAGCTTGTCGCGAGCGTTATGTATTTTTCATGCTCTTGACCCATTTAATTTATAGTTTGAAATCTAAAGCATCTCACTTTCTCTCATGCACTCACTCTCGTCTCTCTCTATCTCCATTTCTCTCGCTCGCTCACACACCAAACGGCATGACTCATGTTCTCTCTGAGCCGGGGTCGCTCACTTTCTGCATTGAAAAGCATGTGGGGGTGCAGGAGAGCTGTTTCATAATGGCTGCGTATGAGCGGAGGACTCTCTCACATGAGGCCCTGACATGGTGGAAGATATCAGTATTACTGGAGTGTAGTGGCACGGCAGGCCGCTCTCATCTAAAATCACTTCACCAAGGCTCTGAGCCTCCTGCATTAGGAGCATTAGGTGAAAATAGCTTTGATGTGATGCTTTTTTTCATTTTTGAAGTCATGTCATGACAAGAAACATTTTTCTTATAATAAGCACAAAAATGTAATGCAAACCTAAGCTGTTGCCTTAAATATTAAGGAATGCTTTTCTTTTTACATTATGTGATATATGCTCATCCTGTGCTTTTGTTCATATTTATGGTCAAGATCCTGAGATCAACATAGTCAAACGTCTTATGCAGAAATGTTTCACTATTTCAAAATGTATGTGTTATTAAAGACATAAAGACAAAGGAGTCTGATGTCAATGTCAGAAAAGTCAGGATCAGAAACCATCTGAAGAGTTTAATGTATCTAAAAGCATTCGCTCGAAAAGTTATTACATAAAATTAGGGCTGGTGTAACTTGTGATAATGTCAATATTGATGATAATTATCAAAAACACAATGATGGCATTAATCTTTGATCTTTTTCTCGAGTTCTCAAATCTGAAACTGCAGTCTTTGTTTTGCTACATGTAAACATGCAGCAGTGTGTAGCCATGTGAGTAGCTGTGACAGGCCAAACAATGAAAAATGTAGGGCAAACAGTAATGTCTTAATATGAGACTAATGTTTTGACACTCCTGAAAAAACTTTAAACTGGAAGAAAAGTGAGTAGATTACGCGACACAGTGAGACACTGCTGAAAAAAGATGTCTACTGAAAAAAAAACGTCAATTATTCACTGCTGAAACTGGGCATCATGAGCAATCATGAACTCTACTGTGAAATAAAAGACTGTGTTAGTTTTAACGCATATTTAAAATAAATCCACAATGAAAAGTTGACATAATGAATGACATGATATTTAAATTTATTCATTTTAAAGACAAGGCTAAAGGGTGATTGGCAAGCTAGTTTTCTAATGTCTGTTTTGATATGTGCATCATATATTGACCATTTCAAGGTTGTAGTAGCACACATGGCGTCCCAAAGTGCCTTTTATTTCTATGTATCAAAGTGTTCTATATATAGTTTTGGTCTGTACAAGTATGAAAAGTCCTTGGGCTTTGCCTCCCCCCTCCCCAGCACTTAAGTTTTGCAGAAAGTTACTATAAATACCTGTTAATATTAATAGCTGATTTTTCTTTTCTTTTTTTTCCTGATTTCTCAAAATTTCAAAATTGCTTATTGCACTGCACCATTAATATACTGCCTGAAGAGCCAGACATTGTTTTATAAGAGTTTGAAGAATCTTTGGATTCTCCAATCTAAACCCATTCTCTATAACTAAACCCATTCATGGTGGAAGGATATACATATTTAGTCTGTTGTGAGGCAAATTTACTGATTTACTGTTTAACCATTAATCAACATTCCATATAAACAATCAGATACATGATGCTTCAGTAGATCAAATATTAGTAGATAGAATAGTGTCTTGTGGAGCCATGGTTGCAATAACTTTAAAAACAGAAAAATTCATTGAAATAAAGATAAAACTAGTATTTCAGTGGTTATGAAATAAACAAGGTCAGCATAAAGAAGCCTGTACACAAAAATAACTGCCTAGTATCACTGCTGTGCAACATTTCAGACTTTCCCCCATGCTTACCACACCAGATACATCTAATGATCTAATTAACAAGCCTGGCCCGGGGTGAGCTGGCTGTGGTAGAACAGGGAGAACATTACAGCATGCAGGGCAGTGGAATTGCAGAAGCAGGGTAGAGAACCTGTGCTCTGATAGATGCTTCTTTTAATCAGTGGTAAACTTCATTAATGGTACTTGCTTAAGTATAAAGTCAAAGCCTTTCTTTACATTCTCTGACAGGAATCCATGCTGCCATCTTTGATGTTATGGAGGTAGAATGTATAGATCATAATGATTATGACTGCATGTAAAGAAAATACCGCAATGAAGAAATGAATGAATGAAAGAATCAAACATTTCAACCATTGCAGCATTAAAACATGTTTTGCCATAACATATTCATTTTCCAAACCGCATATTCAGTTCAAGCTGTAGCCGATCCCAGTTGAGTATGGGCACAAGGCAGGTTTCACTTTGGACTGGAGGACAAGAAAAGAGACAACCATTCACACACTGACTCCTACAGGCAATTTAGAGTTGCCAGTCAACCTGAACCACAAGTCTTTGGACAGTGGTATGGAACCCATGCAAACATATGAAACTTCACACAGAAAGGCACCTGTGGCCGAACAGGGTTTCAAACCCAGGACTTCTTTGCTTTGAGGCAACAACACTAATCACTGCACTGTGCCTGCATCTGACTAAAGCTTACTACATATTCCACCTCTCCATGCTCAAAAATGTTCCACAGCATCATTTGCAACCTGCTTTATGTTGCTGTGATCTGACTTGCTCTGTTTTTTTGGCAAATTTAGCAAGAGCTTCAGTTTTTGACCTGTAATTTTTACCTTTACAGCAATCTCAAGCATTTTTCACAAAACAACAGTGTTTACTCCATTACAGACATTGGGGCCAACCAAGGCTCTTTATGTGTGTGTGGGTGTGTGTGTGTGTGGCCACCCCATCCTTATAATATTAGAGTGAATGGGCTTTGCTAAACTGCTGTGAGCTGAAAAGGTGTTGGTTTTTAAGACGTCCCAAAAGCAATCAGTTTTTAGAGATGGGATGAAATGATATGTTTAAAAATTATAATTTTCCACATTTAATTCTTAAAAAACAGTGAAAATGTGAATTCCCATGATGAAACAAAAAACATAATTAAAAATGTTGTATGCCACCAAATATCAAACCTATACAAATACCATATTTTTTCTATGGTAAAGAACTTCCTAAAATATTTTAAAGTAAAAGTAAATGTTAATTTCATTCTGATCCCTTTAAGTTTTTTTTTTTTTTTTTTGAAGGCCATTTCCCATCTATTTCCGTGCTAATCTATTTCAGAGGGCCGTTCCAATGCAGTTATACTTCATTACTGGACTGCCAGGGTACCAAAACAGGGTCAGGGTACCAATAAATTTGGTTTCCTCAAGCTTCCGTGTCAGGTTGCGATTGCTTAATCAGCAGTCTATCTCACACAGGAAGGTCACAGCAGTGTGTGGTGGTGGCGGTGAAAGCAACACGGCTCTCTGTCCGTTTCCCCAGCAGACACAAAGCTCATGTTCATTACCGCGCTGTAATTCTTTACCATCGATTTTCATTCCTGCCTATACACACACATACTGCTCTCTGTAGGGGAGCGAGAGAGCGAGAGAGCGAGAGAGCACTGGGACTGCACAGAGGCGAGAGAGGGAATACGAGACCATAATGGAGAAGGCTTTCAGTGCATATGCATGATAGGGGGTGGTGGGGGTGGCATGGGGGGTACATTAACTGCCTGATTCATGTGAGCAGATCTGATTCATGAGTGTTTCTGCTCAGCACTTGCTAAGCGCCTGAGCAGAAATGCATTACATTTAACATGTAGCTACATGATGAGGCGCGAGTTTACATGCTAGATTTGTGTACCAGTGGCCCGTCTCCTAAAACACATATCCATTTCCAGCCTGTAGGAGACCGATGACGCTGCGCTCGATGATTTAACCCGTAACAGAAAACGAAGGCCAACGCTCCATTTCTCCCATAGCAACCACAGCATTAGAAAGCAATATGCTTCTGAAATAGACATACCACATCTTGCAAGCCACTTATCTGATTTAGCTTCCAGCTAACCTAATCTTAGCCATTGTGCTCACGATGGCTACATTAGCACATTCCAGTCAGAAGAAATCTATACAAAGACACACCAGGTGAACACACGCGCTCCAAATTGGTCTTTCTAATGAAGTTCTAGAGTTTTACCAAACCTCAATTGATCACATCGATCCTAGCATGTTCTCAGACCTCTCACATGCTAACAACTAGCTGGAGAGTCATTCCAGTCATAACAAGAGAAGGCAGCTGGAGCCTACAGGGTTGTGTTAACAACGTTAAGCCCGTTTTACTCTCTAGAACAGTATAAAGATATTTCTTACAGGAAATATACAGAGTTAATTTAAGCTTGCAGCCTCTGAACTGTAATTTTCCCGGTGCACAAAGGCAGAGGTTTTTTTGAGCAAAGGCTCTTAACACTTTTCCACCAATAAACAAAAATTTGACTTAAAAAAATATTGCATTGCTGCCCATGTTGCATTTCTTTTGTGCAGTAGTAGCCTGGAATGTCAAGAATATCTAGCAACTGTCTAGTAGTCAAAAGACATCATCTAATATACTCTAGGAACAATTGACCAACTGCTTAACCCTAGATTTGCTAAAGCCCCCTTCCATTGTCATGGGAATTGACCGGAGAGTGTGTTTTAAGAATTGTAAGACAGTAATATAGTCACTGGAGTGGAAATATTACACTATCAGTTATATTTAAATGTTGTATATATAGTATATGCATTTGCTCTGTGTCACAGTTCCTCAGCCTTGGGTTTTGTTTTGTCATGTGTCTTCGTCATGCCCTGGTCTTGCTCTCTCTGTCCACATGCACCTTGTTATGTTGCATCAGTTTCTCAGCCACCTCAATGAGTCCTGTGAGGTTGTCCTCAGCAGTAATGTTTAGACTCTCCAGGACCCTGTAACCACAAGTGAAGTCCTCACCCTGACGCCTCCATTCAGCCACCCTTGCAAAACCCCATTACCATTTCGAGCTACTACGACTTGCTACTTCCATTTGAATGGTCGATTTTCTGTGAGGATTAGAGGGTGTGGAAGTAAATGCAAGCATAATAGTAAAACATAACACTATTACAAGACAAAAAAACCTGGAGAACCTGGGAAGTCATAACAAGGTGCAGGTGGACAGACAGGGCAAGACCAGGGCATGACAAAGACACATGACTCTGTAAAAACAATGTTAAATTGTTATTTGTAATTATTGTATTATTTATTTGATTATCCCTTATAGTCCCACAAGTGGGAAATTTATTCTCTGCATTTAACCCATCACACGTGCACACATGGAGCAGTG
>JBBIGC010000001.1:49350699-49364130 GCA_037576955.1 Lepidarchus adonis
AGAGAGAGAGAGAGAGAGAGAGAGAGAGAGAGAGAGAGAGAGAGAGAGAGAGAGAGAGAGAGAGAGAGAGATACTGGCAGTGTGAATGAATTATTGAAATATTAGAAAGCTTGCAGTGTGCTTAGAAAAGCTTTGAACATTCCTGCTAAACACCCACATACTCAAATATAGCACAGACTCACACCACTATTCATTCACTGTGACATACTTGCTCGGATACAAATATGATAAGAGGGTCTCTGTGGTCCCCATTTGCACCTGGATTAACATTCACATCAAGTGATCACCAGAAGTAGACAGTGAGATGACTGCAGTGTTTGTTTCAAACATAGTTTTCTGGACCATAAGTCAGGTGCAGGCTGTTTCTGCTCTGTACAAACCAGAAATGCTTCTTTGACTGCAAACCCATTTGGTAGACAGTAAAATTCATGATTTCATTTATCACAGCAAGTCTTCCAGACCCTGAAGCAGCAAAACAGCCCCAGACCATCACACTACCACCAGCATTTTTTACTGTTGGTATGATGATATTTTTCTGAAATGCTGTGTTACTTCTATGCCAGATGTAATGGGACACACACCTTCCAAAAATTTCAACTTTTGTCTCATCAGTTCACTGAGTATTTTCTTGGGGATCATCATTTTCTGGCAAAATTGAGACAATCCTTAATGTTCTTTTTACTCAGCAGTGGTTTTTGACTTGACACTTTGCCATGCAGGTCATTTTTGTTGCAGGTCATGAACACTGACCTTAACTGAGGCAAATGAGGCCTGAAGTTCTTTGAATGTTGTTGTGGGGTCTTTTGTGACCTCTTAAATTAGTCGTCGCTGTGCTCTTGGGGTAATTTTGGTTGGCCTGCCACTCTTGGGAAAATTCACCACTGTTCCATGTTTTTGCCATTTGTGGATAATGGCTCTCACTGTGGTTCTCTGGAGTCCCAAAACTTTAGAAATGGCTGTATAATCTTTTCCAAAATTATAGATCTCAATGACTTTCTTTCTAATTTGATCCTGAATATCTTTAGATCTCTGCATGATGTCAAGATTTTGAGGATATTTTGGTCTATTTTACTTTGTCAGTCAGGTATTATTTAAGTGATTTCTACTTTGGACTACAACCCTCGAATGGCAAAAAAAACAAAAAACTATGCAAATTATGATCTTTGTCAAGTCCTACACACAGTATTTTTAGTAGGTGCTAACGGACAATTTCCTGCTGTTTGCTAAACATGTGGAAGGACAACTATTGGTACATCAGAGAGAGAAAAAATAATATATCAACACCTTCATTTCTTTCCATGTATTTGCTTCTGTAATATTACTTTTGGATAGAAAGAAGGAACCCTTTGCAAAAAGTCATAGTTTTGCCAGTAAAAGTAGATTTTGTTTTTAAAGTTAATATGCCAACCTTATATGCTAACCTATTTTGGGGCAGGCATAGTACTTGAACTGGGCAGGGGTGACCCCATGATGCCGGCCCACAACAACGAGCCTGACTGTATGCAACATCTAACATCTAACAATGTATTTCACCTGCATGTAGTGCTTGATGAATGCATCAATGTAGCATTGTTTTTGCAATAGTTACAACACCCGGGCATGACTCTACATGTGTTTGTACTTTCTTTGATGTTGTGTGTGCCCTGAATTTAGGGTAGGAGTATGTTAGCGAAGGTATCACTTTATTTAAGCATTTTCACAATGCTGTTCATACACATTTACAGGGGCAGGGCAATTGAATGTAGGACATGCCTCTTGACACAACAGTGAGTTTTAGCTTAAGGTAATAAGCAGGATGAATGAATGTTGAGGGCCAGTCTAGGCCAAAAAGTGCATCATTGCCTAAAGCCCACACTGCATGTTCAACTAGGTGATTGTAAGTTCATCGAACTCAGGATAACGCACTAGAAGAATGAAAAACACTTATTCTTACCATTTCAATTAGATAAGTAAGTAAGTGTTAAAAACTGAGTTTAGTTAAATTAAAGATTTTTTGGTTATCAGTCAGTTAGCCAGTCAGTCAAGTGATGCAATAACAGAAAGTGACTCTGTTGGCTCACCCATTGGGTGGTACTGTACTGTACTGACATTCTATTGTACATGACAGGCCTGGAAAAATCAAGGGTGTAAATCTTGTTTGACAAGCTGAAGGGGGCATCACTGGAAAGCAATACCCAGCGTACAACAATCTGAATGTAAATCTGATAGTATGTTAGGTATGATAGCAAGATAGCCTTGCATTATTTCACAGGGACGGTGGGCCATGCCCACTACCCCACTACCTCAAAAAAATTGATTTGATTCGCATCCCAGAGAACGGATGCGCTGCTCATGTAATTTCTGTTCACTTTCTAATAAAGTCAGCAATGATTGCATTCAGTGGCTTGTGGATAATGACTGATTGACTTGCGTTCATTTGCCCTTGGAGGGTTGCGATATGTTTTCATTGAAGGAGAAATTTGCAGCAGCCACTGTGAAGTAGACTAGATGATGATGATGATGATAATAGTAATTCAGTGATATTGTTTGAGCTGTTGTCCTGCATTGCTGATTTATTGCAGTGTTGGTTCTTCAGCTGCTTTCAGAGAGGACATCATTACACTTGTTCAAGGTGACCTGAGCAATGAGAAAATCCCCACAGAGAAACACACACACACTTTTCTCACCTGACTCACACTCACCACACACACACTTTTAGTGTGATTTTACTGTGATGTATCCTCTGTCATGTTTCAACCTCACAAAGATGGTGTTATCACAGACATATCACTAAAAGAATGTATAGCTCATAATAATTTAATTATAATAATCAATATACATTCTTGACATTCAACACACATATCAAACCATACAGTTCAAACATTTTGAACAATAAAAATACAGGAAAAGTGAGATTAAACAATATTTCCTGTTTGTGATTGTCTACTTGGAGAAAAGATTTGTTATTTTGGATTATTGTAAAGAATTAAACATAAACAAATATAGCTTTAATTTTAAATAAAACCATGTGTAGGAATTGATTAAGACATTTTGACTGTGTACACAAATATAGGGTCAAACACAAAAAAAAATAATTTTACAGTTTTAAATGTATACCCAGGTGAAAATTCAGACGATTATAACCGACTTGTGCTTATGTGTAGACATAATCCTTTTGGGTGCCAGACCATTTTGTTTTTTTGTCAAAAATGGCTAAAAGGCAAAAGTATATTTTTGTCATTGTTCTGCAAGTACGCACAATACACTTTTTTGTATTAAATTCAGAGCATAATAAGACATCTATGAAGCCTGGGCTGAAAGCATAGCAACTCCTAATTTTAGTGAAGCAATGAGTGAGAAATTACAGCATGATTTATCTCTTCTCTTCTGAAGGTTCAAATTCCAGTTGTCTGTTTGACAATGGAGCGCTCTGAACCCCAGATTCCACTTTACTGCTCTGAAATGACAAATAACCATTTAGAGTTGGCATTAATTAAGAGAACAAGCTGTTGTGCCTTGCCAGCCTCCGTATGGGAGAGTACTAGCGCTGTGTATTTTCACCCTGCGGCGGCAAGGCTCTGCAGATGTTATTTTGACACACTGAATACCTGTGAAGCTTTCTGTTAAACGATATAAACCCTGACAACCTTCTCCTCTAACAACGGTTGTCAAAAGTGCCTGGCTGAGAAAAGGAAAGAAAACACACACACACACACATACACCTCCGCCAAAAAATATTCTGGGCCTACGTGTCACAGCTCCTGGAGAGTTGGAGTATTTAACCTCTGCTCACTTCACTCCAGCAGCAAAGCTACAGAGAAAAATCTCAGCTCATTTTACAAGCTCTCAGGGATTTAGACTGAGGAGAAAAAGCACAAAGTGCTGACTCGGGTAGATTCAACAACAAGCTAATTTCACCCCAAGCCTGCTATTAGAAAGTACATTTACTCACATCATGTTCCAGACTGATGCCCACACACAGTCATGTCCAAAGACAAATCCAACCTGAAGCTTCAGAATGAGAGGAGACACACTGACCTTGCCCACTGAATGGTAAGGATCTTCTGGGGCATCCACTTCAGTAACATACTAGAGTTAAATCATTTATCATAATAGATACTAAATAATGTCCAATTATTTTGACAAAATCATTGCAGATAATGAATAAGAATATACATTGTAAAGATTGAATGAATGTTGAAAAGTATTGTCTTTCCGTATTTTCTTATTTCATTGTTTCCTGTTTTGTTCAGGGGACAAAAAAATTAATTAATATTTTTTTTAATGTATATATTATTTTATTTTTGTTTGTTTTCTAATCTTGGAGTTCAATGTGATACTTTAACATTACATAAAAAAAAAAAAAAAGTTTATATGTGTCATGGTCACGTCTCTAGCCCTCGCCTTTCCCGGGCGGCGGCTTCTTAAGTGTGCGACTCCCACAGTGAGTGAACCATGAATACATCCCTGAAGAAAAGTGTCTGAAGAAAAAAAGTTTAATTCCTTTGCCTTCACTGCCAACTACACTGCTTATCTCTGTGTTTGATTAGCAATCACAAAAATGTCATGTTGAAAGACATTTTCAAAACAAGCACTCATCGATTTCTGAAAAGTGCTGAACTAAAGATGGCGAAAGGGAGTGATTTCGGAACTACTACGTAAAGCTGAGCAGAGCAAACATACTTTCAAGAACAACTCAACAACAGCTCGAGCTGCTAAGTTTTGTGGCAGCTTATGATATTGTAAGGAGGGGAAGCTGTTCCCCTGTGTGACCCCTAGCAACCATTGAGTAAAACTTGGTCTTAAGTACTTGGACCAAGGTTGAAACTAGTCAACGAGTTCCCAGCCTATTCTTTCATACTGGTCAGATATTCTGTGAGGTATGGTTTTCAGGAAGAAAGTGTAATGGTGTGTAATTTCTTATCTTATTCTTGTAATTTAATGTCTATAAGAACAGAATCACAACTATAGTCATCTCCAATAGGAACAACTACGCAAGAGAAGGAATACGAGAGTAAAATAACAGATATCTAAAAGGCTTACTAAGAACATATAGGAGGAGACAGGAGTAATGAACAAGGTTCAGGTGCACAGAGAGCACAGGGAAGTGCTACGACACCAGACATGTGACAACTAGGGCCAAACACGACACTTGGACGTCAGTGCAGCTCCTGAAGGCCTGACCAATGAAAGAGCACACATAGCTACAGCTTTCATATTGCAGAGGGAAATATTATGATGGGAACGTTTTCGGGTCGGGGGTTTAATCCTACTGTATGTCTGAAATCAAAACTTAAACAAAAGGGGACTAGATCTTCAGAATTTTAAAAGTAACATGAACCTCTAAAGAAATTAACAAAAGATTTGCAGACATAGTTTAGGAAACCAGGAAGATGGCCTTGAAGAGTAGACTCTGTCTAAGCCACATCAACTGTACCTTAGGGTCTATAAGTCCTCATTTACACTGCCAGTTAAATGTGACCCAATTCCAATTTTTTGCTCATATGTGACACAGATAGGTAAAAAAAACGCATGCATTCGGATCTGTTGAGATCGGATTCAGGCATCATTCATATGTGGAAAAAAATCCGATATATATCCAATATGTGCCGACTGTACTGTAAAAAGGCAGTTCGGATTTTCATAGGCGTTTGTGTTCTGTACGTCATTAACTGCGACAATTTAGTACTTCATCACAGTTTGATGACGTCGTGTGGAAGCACGCAAACACACTAAACATGGACGAGGAAAGCGGCTGAAGTTATGCCTTCTTAGCCTGTGGGGAAAAGAGTCAGTTTAAGATAAAATTAAAGGCTCCGACCGAAACAACTCTGTTTTCGATGATATTTCTGCTGCAATGGAAGAGCAATCATGAGATCGCTCACGCACCCGGAGGTTCCTCAAATGATCGAAGCCAAAATAGCGGCAACATGCGCAGGCTGCAATAATCACCCTTTTCCGCTTCAAAATCATGTGGTTATTTTGTGATTTTTGTGACATTGCAGAGCTAGCATCAAGTATATTTCCCGTTCGTTCAGCTTGGCTACTGTGTGGTGTAACAACGCCCCTTTGCTATAGCAACTGTAAACAGGCGAATCGGATATGGGTCACAATTTAAAACACGTGTAAACAGAAGGTAAAACAAATCGGATATAGGCAGCAAATCGGAACTGAGCATCAAGACCTGCAGTGTAAACGAGGCCTTAGTAACTGTGTAGGTTAATACTTGATGCCTTCAAGCACTAACTGCATTTAATGACTTGAAGAGTGAACATGTGAAGCACTTGAGGAAGAAACCTCTGAGACATGAGAAAAACTGTTCCAGCCTGTATGGAGCAGTAGGAGACTGCTGCGTAATCAGAGCTATCCACTCGAACTCGTTAATCACCGTTAATCTCCTGCCTCTGCTCTCTCTTGCTGATAATTGACATGATTAACGTTAGAGGCAACGTGCTAAGCATGACTCAGGATGTTTCCTACAGTACTGAGGAATTGGGCTTATCAATCTCTAATGACTGGAGATGGGTGAAATTACAGATATGTGCCTCGCTGAGCTTTGCACTCCCTGGCCACTTTATCAGAAACTCCTCACTTGTAGCTTTATCGTGCTAGAAAATGCACTGATGCTTGAAAATTTCACGAACCTTCAAAATTGTTGGTATTTTTTAATTAATATAACGTAAAACAATATTTAATTTTCACACAAGTTGTAAAAGTAGATGAAGAGAACCCAGTTAAACAGAAATATTATACTATTTATACTACCACACATTTATTTATTGAAGAGAATTATCCAAAATAACATATTTGTGAATTGCAATAGTGATCCATCATTTTCAGTGTCTGGTGTGATCCATTGGCTAAACATTTCCGGTAAATGGGACACCCTGCACATCAGTTTGGACAACTTCACACAATTAGATTCAATTACAGAAAAAATGTATCATGTTATCATTGTTGTGTGCATGATAAACACTCTGTATTGTAAATTATGATTAACACATTTGTGCAATAACTAGTCAAAGCTATTATTAGTAATAAACAACTGTTTAAACAATCTTCTTGCTAAGAAATACAGATTATGTTATTATCGCTAAGGACCTCGGACAGCTGACGGAATAAAACAACCTTCAGTTACTCATTGTTGTATACTACATTTCGTCGATCCTTTTTTATCATATAGTAATAATAAGCATTTCATAATGGCAGTGCTAAATATGGAAACAATTGTCATTTTTCCTCACCACAATTCCAGGAAGCTATTTAGTACCTTAACACTCTTTCACACTTTCCAGTTATTAATGGTGTGATCCCACATTTGGGCTGGGTCTAAAATTACTCCTTGCTCACTACACCTCATATATATCATTTCTTTTGGCCACAAAAAAACGTTTGTCATGAGCAGTTATCTGGGAATTGACAGAGGGCATCAGGGGACCAAATCCCATTTGACTTTGGTTTTATCAGCCTTAAACATCAAGTTCTCAGACACATTGCCCTCATCTTAACCTCCTGAACTTTAAGATAATTTGTTAAAAAATCCTACACAGAGAATACAGAAAAACACAGCTCAGATGTATCCAGATCCATCTAGATGTTTTGTTGTTGTTGTTTGTTTGTTTGTTTGTTTTTTTTGGGGGGAGGGACATGAGCTTTAAAAAAATAATTTACGGTAGTTGTTGTGGGAAGGTCACAGGCGTGCATATATAACTGGAGTTTTATATTGATGTAAATTTAACCAATGGAAAACATCGTATAACATTTGCAAAGTTGACTTTTATTGCATTAATGGTCTTTAGATGATTTTGGACAATGTGTCCCCAAAATGAAGTCTCCTTCAGTTTTTAACTATGCTAACATACTGTAGTCAATGGGTGTATGTAACAGTGTTTCAAGCAAGTCTATTAAAGATTTATGAACACATTAACATGGGGTTTAGGCTTAAATTAGTAGGCTTCCCTTACACATTTGTTACATTCGCCTAGTAGCTCCAGTACAACAACCAAAGTAGCAAACTCGTCTTGTCTGATCGACTATATTTGGGTTAAAGTTGAACAGAACTATCGCTTTAGTTCTGCCAGTGCTATGACTCAATTTTCATTTGCACTCTTGTCGCCCACCTGCCCCCAGCTCCACAGAAAGAAAATGCGCACTGACTGGATAACTGACGCCCCTTTCGCAATCACACAGGCTCCATTTGTCCCCCCTCTGTTTTTGAGTGCAGAAACGCTACCTAATCATGACTGGGTATTGTTCACGTATGCCCTGCTTGCAGAGGAGGGTGATTGCTCTCTAAAATCACTGATTCTGCCTTTCCTGACTCAAAGCCAACAGCTTGTGTCCAGTTTCTTATACAGCTCAGTAACTCGTGCTTTTAATTCTCTGATTTTTTTTATTAATTTGAGTTTATACCATTTTAATGAATGCAAGACAAGAGTGTTTCTTTTATTCAATTTTGTGAAATTGGAAAAAAAAAACTACTACAACTGAAACAATGTGTAATGTAGCGTGCCTGGCAAACAGATTGACTATAGTCAGTAACTATGAACTACAATGTGCACTTATTTGGACAACAAGTACAGATACAAGGTAGAGACAGTAAATTTGAACATATTTGTAAATAACTATTAATTTGTAAATAAAAAAGGAGGGTTCAAGTACAATGATCAGGTTTAATTCAGAAATTATCACAAATCCACGAGTCCAAAATGCTAGACAGGAGCTAAAACCAGAAAAAGGCATGAAGACAATAACAATACTTTGCAATGCCCGTGATGGGGCTTTTAATACCTCTCCTCATGGAAGACCAGTGTTGTCATCAAATCCCAAGTTTTGCCTCAATCAGTCCTTCCTTACATTATATCAGATGCTCCTACTTTTTGCTGCTTTAATATTGATTTTATTTTAATGTTAATGTCTTGTGGGCTGAAAGACACTCAATACTGAGACAAAAGGTTTTAAACCACTTGTGTAGGTGCTTAAGACTTTTGGACATAATCGTATATACCATATTTCCTCAACGATACACATATACATTGGTATTGGATGCGGTTTGCTTAAATGCGACGGCCTAGCTAAGAACATGAAAGCGGATTTGCTAAACGTATAATTCAGTACAATAAGAGGACATCCTCAAATGATTAGTATGAATTTAAATGTGCTGATTACTGCAGCAACGAACAGTTTGAAAAACAACGCAAAGCAAAGATACCTTTCTTCGAACCCTTCAAAATCTCATTCGTAAACGTCATCGTCGCCAAACAATTCGATTGTGCTGTTTTGCTGTCGATGATGTCGGACACGCTGTCGTCAATGTTATAACTCTTGATTGTGCAGATGTGGCTTTGCAAAAGCAGCAACCTGGAGCTTAAATTCTGTAGTGTAGTTCTTGCATTGTGACGTGATATTTTTATCAATTTAATTGTTCACTCTCAACACTATAATAGCATATATAGTATATAGTATAATACTGTAGCACTAGTGGTATAGAGCTGCAAAGGCTCCAGGGGTCAAATTAGATGCTTCTTCAGATCAGCAAATTCAATAACGCTGCAGCTAAAGACATGGGGCGGCTTATCTTAGAGTTTTAAAACACAAATGAACATTTTTACGGTTTATAGAATGGGGCCTATAATGTGGAGCGGCCTATTGTTGAGGAAATACAGTACCAGATTAGCCACAATATTAAAACCACTTCCTGGTGAAGTCAATAACGTTCATTACACTGTCTCCTGACACATAGAGATATTAGACTGCACATCAGTCAGTGGTGTATCTGTAATTGTAGCCAAAAGTGCTTCAAGGAAGGATAACCAGTAAACCGGAGACAGGATCATAGGTGCCCAAGGCTCAGTGATGCACATGGGGAACTAACTTATCTGATCCAATCCAACAGAAAGCCACTGTGGTTTCAAATGTTCATGCTGGCTCTGAGCTGTTCTGATGGTGTGTGGGAGACCTACATCAACTTGACTTTGCTGTGGTGTCTTAGTGGTTGGGACTTTCTGCTCGGAACCTCGAAATCACAGGTTCAAGTCCCAGTCCAGGTACCACAGAGGTCCCATTGAGCAAGGAACTGTCCTGCTACACTGTTCTCATGTGATGGGTTAAATGCAGAGGTCACATTTCGTTTTGGTGCACTTTTATTATATGTTTATTATATGCCACGCCAGAGTTTCTTCATCACATTTTCTACAATTACTCACTCTCTCTCTATATGTATTTTCAGTCTCTCGTTCACTCGTTTCCAATCTCCGTCTCACTCTTTCTCTTACTTTGTTCTTTTTTGTCTTTTAGTGTTTCTCCCTTTTCTTTCATTGCCTTTCTTTTCTTCTGTATATCTCTCTCGCCCCTCCTCTCTTAGTCACCTCTGTTTCTGGTATCTCTCGCTCTCTCACTCATTCCTCATCCTTGTTCTCATGCAGATGTTACAGCTTCTTCTAAATCCTGTAATTGGGAGCTTTTACCTCTCTGACTGTAATGATGTGATCTAATAGTCTAGCAATTTGGTCATTTGACAGTTGCACATCAGTCACGGTAAAAGATGCCAGTAAAGACACTCAGACTGATTTAACTCCTCGCGTTGGCAGGGTGTGTGTAGTGCAGTTACAGGACGATAATGTGTGTGATAAATTGGGCCTGTTTGAGTGTGTCTGAACATTAGTGGATGACTGGAGGCAGACTGGCTGCTGGAAACTGGAATTACAGTCAGTGAAAACATTCCAGCCAGAGAGAGAGAGAGAGAGAGAGAGAGAGAGAGATGAAAGCATAGAGACAGAGAAAAGAGAGAGTGTGATAGAGAGGACAGAGTGAAAGAGAGAAGGGGTGAGGGGACAGATAAAAGCACAGAGACTATGAAGAGAAAGAGGATGGTAGAGTGAGAAAGAGAGAGAAAAGAAAAAAGACGCTGCATCAGTCTGAATGCCCATATTTTCTTCCAGAAAGCTTATTCATAATCCTTCTCATCATTCCAGTCATCACACTGGCCATAACCTTCTGAATGGATTAGGCTTTTTAGCAGTGGTGAGAAAAACAGCTATAAGCGTATTAGCATAGAATTTTAGACGGAGACAATGAGCCGTTTGATTTGCAACTATGCTCCCTGACCATAGAAATCCCCACTTTGTACTTCCACTCACTGGCCACTTTATTAGAAATCACCTAACTTGTATTTCTGCAAAGGGGCCACTTTACTGGAAACACATAACTTGTATTTCTAATCACTGGACATTTTATTAGAAAGACCTCCTTTGTGCATCCACTCACTGACCTCTCTTTACACCAGCAAAGTGGAACTACAATGGAGGGGTTTCTGATAAAGTGGCCATAGCAACAAAAAATAAACATTTCCAGACTGATTAACACAGCTAGTTCATCCACCCAGTGTGAACACTCATTATTATGAATTTATTACACATTTTGCATCGCTGATGAAACATTTCTCTGACAAGAATGGACATTATTGGAACAGAAGAACTAAGATGTAAGCTGGAACTCCTTTTTTGGAGAAACACACGCCTTTGAATGCAAAAACCATTAACAAGATGGCACATAAACAGGCTTTCTGTCTGAGAGGAGTGGATGTGGTGTCGTTCCAACATTTTGAAAAATGTCTTTCTTTTAGCATATCTGAGTCCTAAACCCACTCACCAGTCAAACGAATTCTGTATTTTTCCCCAGACACCTCAGCTTTCTCGTCTAAAGCGCCTTCGGGAAGTGCTGCTCATTAATTTACAGCATTATGTATATGAGGGAACTATCCATGGTGCTGAAACTGAGAAAATGAAAGACTCTAAGCTCTAGATGTGGTCACTGTTTTTCTGGTGATCATGGACGACTTATTTGTTTGTTTGTTTTTGTTTTTGTTTTGTTATAATAAGCAAGAGTCATGGGTTATACCTAATGAATGCAAAGCATTGAGGTCTTCCACAAGTTCCAGACCCTTCAACCCAAGATCTTCAATCCAATGAGCACCCAGAGCAGAAAACACCAGCTGCACGCAAGAAGCGTATTTCTAAAAAAATAAATAAAATAAAAGCAGAAGGCTTTTAAAAATGAATGTACAGAGAGGTACCAGCTCTATTTTAGAACAATGACAGCGTCTCCTTGGTTGACTCTAATAAACAAGGCTTTGTGCTAAGAGACCAGACAGCAAAACAATGGGTCCAGAGAGAGACCCGGGCTGCATGCAGTTCCCTGGGAACTATGACTCATCTATATTTCATATGGACCTTCAAACCAAAAGGAAAAACAGAGTGGGTTCTGAGACAGGAAGTCTATAAATCTATGATGATGATGTATTTGTATTCAGCCTACTGACGGAGCACAGGGAATGGGCTAACACTCTCTGGCACTCTGGCAACACACATCAACTCTATCTAGCGTCTGATTACTACCATATGACAAATTCATTAAGACACATGCTTTTGAAGTCTGAGATTTAGGTCAGATATTTATCCCTAACACCTAAAAAGAATAAACACTACAGTTTCTCAGGAACCCCTCCCTCCAGAAACACACAAACTACCATATCAGTGTCATATTAGCTATTGGGTCCACCACCCAATAAACACTGGGCTGACAGCAGTACTGTGACTAATGATGAGTTGAATAGAGGGGGCTGATAAACTGCAACAACAGGGCTGCAGTCTGTTACTTTACAGCTGCATAGTGGACCTATAATGTCAGTGTTTCTCATAACACGGTCAGTGGGTGGAAATGCAACACTTTCTAACAAAATGGCCATTCAATTATGGTACAAGGAAGGTGTTTCTAATAAAGAAATGAAAAGGTTTGCAAAAGGTAGATGTTTTTTTGCCATTTTGCCATTGCCAAATCTGTGGAAGAATTAGTGTTGAGTTTTTAGTAAAGTGGTCAGTTATAAGAAGGATATGTTCCTTACGTCATAAATGAGCCAATCTGTGAAAGCACAATGGAAGAGATTCTGATAAATTGGCCAGTAAATGGACGACGCTTGTTTAAAAGTACATAAAGCCTGTTTATTTGCTTTCATTTGTTTCCAACAAACATCCAATATATAAGAAATGAACATTATGCACGTGCTGTTATAGCCAAGAAGGCGTTGACAGTGATAAGAAACATTTTTTTTTCTTACATTTGGAAAAAAAGTTTCTTTCACCATGCATTTCTGCAGTCAGTTGGGAAAATAAACTACCTCTAGCATCTCTACTCACTTCCTCTGCCAAATGCCCAAGTTTATTGATGTCTTACACTCTGCTGTCGGCCTTTTAACGGTTTAAACATTTTAGATTTTGGTATGATTTGTGTTGGGTTTTGATCTTGATGTCAGTTTTTGTTGTTTTATTATCTCACTGTAAACCAAATCAAAGTTGGAGATGAATGTTTTGTTTTTGAATGTAGGTCTACCTGTAACTCTCTCTCTCTCTCTCTCTCTCTCTCTCTCTCTCTCTCTCTCTCCCACACACACACACA
>JBBIGC010000001.1:49364230-49378599 GCA_037576955.1 Lepidarchus adonis
GTCATAGTGTTTGATCTTTGTTTTTTTGTGTGTGTGTGTGTGTGTGTGTGTGTTTGTGTGTGTGTGTGTGTGTGTGTGTGTGTGTGTGTTTAATGGAAATAATAATAATTTCAGTTTAAAGACTGTACGAGCTGTAATACTATGTCAGGTAAAAGTAAAAGTGAGAGAAGGCGGCTCAGTACCAATCACAACAATGGCTGATCAGCATTTATTCCTTACTCTGCCATGTTACACACCACAGCTCTACCGATCACACAGACACATTAATTATGTGTGTCACCCATGAGCTGCAGTTTGTTCTGCACATTCAAGTTTAAACGTTCCTAGCTGATCAGAGGTCACTCAGTGTGCCCATCTCTGTCTTAGCAGAAGGTGTCAATATATATCAGCCAAAGATGATAAAAATGATAATTCTAATATGCATTTTTGCATCTGCAGGAATTAAAATCTTTTTTAATAATAGTATAAATAAACGGATTCATTTATGTATTTATTTATTAATGTATTTATTCATTTATTTTTACTGACATGACATTTGGGTGATGCAACTGTACAGTACTTAAATATATTAAAATTATGACTGATTTCTGGTAACATCTAAAAAGCCTTTGTACTTAGACCAAAGTTTCTACCCTTGGCATTACATCATATAAATCACTTCTTTGTGATGCAAGTGCATGCCCACTCTTTCTTGAAAGTGTGTGAGAAAAATCTTTTGTTGTTGGTTGTGTAGCAGGACAAATGAGGACATCGGAATTATGAATTTGCTTTAGTTACAACATGATAATAAAAGGTTTTAAACTAACTGTCAACATATTTTATTTATTTTTTAAATTATTATTTTAATACTCGACTTAATTTATAAATAAGGTTGCACCACCTGACTTTTTTAGATGCAAGACCTAAATGCCTAATATTTTTGGTACATTAAACATAGACTGGTTGGGCAAATATGGTACGTGTTTTAGACACAAATCCACTGTCCATGGATAAAGAACTGCTTGCATCATTAATACATAGCAGATGTTTGTGATGTGTTTATCTGAAACATTAAAGAAAAAGCGCAATGAATTTCGGTTCCCTGGCCCCTGTAATCCCCTGGTCTTCACAGCTGAGAAGTGGTTTGTTCCATCCTGGATGACCTGGTGGGTGGCACAGTAGCACTGTCACCACACAGCAAGAAGGTCTTGGGTTTTTAACCCAGGGTCGGTCACAGGTGCCCTTCTGTGTGGAGTTTGCAAGCTCTCCCCCTGTTCCTGTGGGTTTCCTCTCACAGTCCAAAGGCTTGTGGTTTAGATTGACTGACTGCTCTAAATTGCCCATAGGTATGAGTGTGTATGAATGGTCATCTCTCTCTGTGTTGCCCTGTGAAGGGTTGGCCTCCTGTCCAGGGTGAACCTGGGACCCACGGATAGCTGGGCTTGCCTTCAGCTTCCCATGACCTGAATTGGATAAGCAGTTTGGAAAATGAACAAACAATGATTTGTTCCTCGATTTTTGTGCTTCTTCATTGTGCTGTAGCCTACATTCAAAGTTAACACATACAAGTCCAGTTATGAATCAAAGAGCTGTGGCTGTTTTAGTTCTTCAAAATACATTCATCCTCATTATTCCATATCGATATTACACATACAGCACAGTGCCTGTAAGCAAGAGAAACACATTTGCATTTCTTTTTCTACTGGTTGAGGGAGAAGGAGCCCATATTGGTGGAAAGCCACTTCTCGGAGCTTCTGAAATGCCTTGCGGCACATCTGGTGGAATCACAAGCACTGCTTAGAGTGTCAGGGCTCAGCTCAGGTGGTCGTGCTGCAGCAGTAATGGGATGTACCTTCCCCTGTTAGAATCTGAGTGTTAACAAGAAGTGAGCTGCCTCACAGTTCATTCTGTGAAATTCAAGCTCAATTTAGATCTTGTGGGGCAGTGCTGCAGAATGTGTGGACAAACTAACATGTGAGAGGAACATGCTGGAAGCAGTTTTGTCAGATCACTTAACAAATTATTAGGATCAGTAGCAGGACTTTATGACTTTATGAGCTCCACTATTGTGATAAAGGCCACACTGGAGGTGTGAGTTTATTGTTTGCCCTCAATTTTTAGAGAGCATTACCTTTGGGCCACTCTTAATGACACTGTAGGACAACTGTGGTGCCTCTAGAAGATAACCTCACAGTGCTTGCTCATATTTTAAAGGCTAACAACGCCCTCCTTCCACCACCCCTCCTGCATAAACACTCTACTGCTGTTCACATACCATCCATAGTGATTCTTGTTCACACATTTCCCAAAGCAGCACCACAAAATGGAACCATTTTGGGAACAATGTCAGACAATATTTTCACGGACCGGCATTTAAGATGTTGCGGATAAAAACAACAAAAAGTTATACAACCAAAGGAAAGTTTACACATTAGCATATCAATCAGAGCGCATTAGCAGCAGATAGGACGACGTTGTTGGTGCATTTCAGGAGGACGCTGTTAATAAAATTCCATAACTACACAGTGGATTCATGTTTATTAATATATTTACAAAATATTATTTTGTACATATAATAATAAACGCAAATCCACTTTATTAGCAGCAGGAAAGTTTGTGCGTTACCATAGCATTCAGAGCACATTAGGGGCAGAGAGGAGGATGTAATTGTAATTGTAAATGTAATTTCAGGAATACGCTGCTAAAGTTACATAATTACACAGTGGATTCACATTTATTATTATATGTTTATTATTATATTTACAAAATATTTTGTATATATAATAATAAACGTGAATCGCTATGGTAACACGTAAACTTTTCTTTCAAACTAAGTTTTCAGTGCTGTTGTGTCGATTTCAGGGTTTTTTATTCAGAATTCCGGCAAAGCTGATGTCTCAAACACACTTAGATGCAACAGACTGAGATTGATTTTTTGTACGGCCTGGGAATGGTCAGTGGTTGAAAATCACTGTCCTACAGTATAATGGCAAAAAGGCATCTTTACCACTATTTAAAGGGGCCTGTTTAGTGGCAGATTGGCTGCTGGACTGTATATAACTGGCAAGTAGAGATAAGAGAACAAATTGATACAGTGTAGTATTGCAATGTCTGAATTTTTTTCAGGTCCCAATTGTACATTTGTATTTAATATTGATTTTTTTAAATATTATCTATAAGTTTAAGACTTCAAGATTTTATAATTTGGCACATATGCTATCCTGAAATCCACAAGATGGTGGGAAACTTCTTCTTTTTTTTCACCACATGAGAACTTGAATGAAATGTCAACTTTCATATCATAGAATTGCAGATATATTATAATGTTGGCTAAATATTATGATAGTGTTAAATCACTATGCAGTGGAAATCAGCAGCTAGACACTCACACGGCTTACTTCTACTGGAAGTGAGTTTTTATTTTCGGTAGCCTCTATATCGAGTTTGTGTACACGTTTGTGAATTAGACCCAAAATGTCTGGTAAACGAAAGTCGTATTCTCTGACTGGTGAAATTTTCATCACAGCAATAACATCAGAAACTTGCAGCATGAGAACGCTGACATTTTTTCATCAGCCCATTAGAAATTGCGCATATTATTAACATATACATCTATTTCTTTGAGCTTTATTATTATTATTTTATTTAAAAGCTTTAATTTTATTGTAAATATCTTTCAAAAAAATGGGTTTAAAGAAATGTCACTAATTAATTATGAGAGCTTGCCATCCCCACCTCTTGCCAAGTTTAAGGCCTGGACCAATAGGGTCGAGCTAACAGGGTTTGACTGTATTTCCATTTGACATTTTTTATTATTTACAGTAAATATTGTTCTTGCACTGGTAATCGGATTCTGTTAGCACTACCTCTAATTGCAAACCTCTACCTCCATAACTAAACTATGGAGAAATCTCTATTAAAGTATTTCTTTACTAGAACATCACTTCACAGGTGAGTTTTTGTTCATCTTGTTTGAAGTTCCTCTTCTGTAAGTGAGCAGATGGAATAAACATCATCAGCAGCTTAGCATCACTGTAGGACTTACACTGATGTGAGCAGCTCTTTGTGATTATATATTTATATAAATTAGCTTAGGGACTGAACTGCACTATAAATGTGTCGTTTTTTCGCTTTCAATGTCACATCCTGCCTCTTTCGTTGTGATCGGACTGGCATTTTTCCCAGAGTCGTATTTTGGTCTGTGTTGACCTTCTCTATTTGAATTGCACTGTACGCCGTCGTCCTCCTGAATAATTAATTTTCATTTGAACAAGCTGTCACATCACTTCTGAATCACTGTGCTGCGGCACGGGTTCGGCCGGTGCAGGTGAGCGGCCAAACATGTGGCACTGAAAGACACTGTTCGCTGTTCCAGTAAACACAGACCAGAGAAACTGTGAAACATCAGCTATAACGTTACATTGTGTAGGTCTCCTCATGCTGCTCAAACACTAACTGTGTTCTTTCAGCATTAACATTTTGTAGAAGAGGAGCTCTTCTTTGGGATCGGACCAGACCCCATGTGCATCAATGAGCCTTGGGTGCCTATTCAGCAGTTGTCCTTCCCTGGATCCCTTTTGGTAGATTAGGTAGACAACCTGGAACACCTGTATTTCTGGAGATGCTCTAGTCATCACAATAAACTCCTTCTCAAAGTGGCTCTGATCCTTATATACATATATATGACTCACGACTGCCGAGTAGCTAGAATCTTATATCAGACAAGAATGGGACAACATTCCTCTCCCAAAGGTCTTCTTAGACCAGATGTTCTTGGAGTGTTGGTAAAAGCAGGGATGCTACATTGTGGTAAACATGTTGAACCTGTCTCAACATTTTTCAACATGTTGTTGCCATCAGATTTAAAATGACTTTTTTTTAATGTAAATTTTAAAGGTACATTTACTCAATTAAAACATTTGATGTGATGTGTTTTTGGAATTGGGGAACATTAATGCTGCCACTTATGATTCAATATGGCTTATCTACATTTACTTTTACCAGTGATGTAGAGGATGCTTTGTATTCTATAAAGAAAACATTTCCCTCACACTAATAAACCTAGACTCATGTTAAGAGCTGCTAATTCGCCAACTTTGCACCAGAGCCATGTCGTGACTTCTACATGGATTGCTGCATTTCCCCAACGATAGGCTGCCCCACATTATAGGCTGCAGAAAATGTTCCGCCCCATGTTGCAGCCCAAAAGCCTCTAAACGGACACGCCCCTGAGCCTTTGCAGCTCTATAACGGTGGCATTATACTGTAGTTTAGCATAAACAGTTAAACTGATCAAATTTGGAACTTGTCAATATCATGCCGCAATGCAAGAACTACCCTGCAGAATTTAAGCTCCACACAATGTCTGTAATATCCCAGATGTGTGCGTTCAACATTAGCGGCAGGTCACAATTGATGTATACAATTTTTGCATTTCAGTGTTGCTAATTTTAGACTGAAGAATTTACATGTAGACGGATGATTGGATTCGCTGCGTGATGGTGCAGTGCAGAGCCATACTGCTCACCGCGCGGCACTACAGTGCCTGCACAATCAAAGGAGCTTGAGAAACAGCAGACATTAAGACAATACAGACCTACACACCTGTTGAGGAACTTTGCAAGTATATTATAATATATAAGCTCTGTGTCTTAGACAATAACGGCAGTTTGGTAAACCAACCTTCAAAGGCAAATTAATAGCTGAATATCGCAAAGCCGCTCTTATCGCCCTTATTCTCTTTAAATGATTCACTCATCATCAAAACATCCCCCACTGTTCTGATGAACATGAAGCCCGCAGCGAGACTGCCTGTCTCTCTGTCCACAGCTGCCCTCGGCATTCTTCCAACAAGCCAAGGAAGAAGCTTATGCAACGAATCAGTCCATCACTCCCCACCCGGACCGGAGTGCAATGACTCAGCTCAGCAAGAGGGCTCCAGCCTTCAGGGAAATTCAACACTAGCCGTCAAGGTTGTTTTCCTCTTAATCTGTGAAGAACCAAAGCGGCATAGTAACAAACCGCGAGACAAACAGCACTGGGGGCCACAGCTTTATTCTCTTACAGATCTCAGTATTAACCCTTACATGTGTAAGGTTATAACTGTTACCTGCTTTTTATTCTAATGTGGCTACTTTGTCACTGTACTAAGCATTTTATATTTAATTTCCATTATTTTTTAAAATTTTAAAAGTTTCATTTTTCTTTATCTCAATATTTTTGTCTTATTTATTAAAACTTTCTATATAATCCTATTTTTTTTATTTAATCATTTCCCACAGCCATCTAAACATGGTTTCTATTAATTGCAGTGATCGTTTTGCTTGCCTTTTCTTTAGCTTTGAGGATTTTCTTGCCATTTCTGTTAGTGATGTCTACACTGCACAACAAAGTTTTTGCTTCCTGAACACTTTTGAGTGTTTCTTATAGATTTTTGGATGCTGATCACGAAAATCACACAAAAATTTACTGTTTCAAATAAATCTTCAGTTTTGTCATGATTTTTACTTATATTTGGATCCAAACATATTCACTCCCGTTAGTGACTTATCAACATTGGTATTGCAGCCTGGGCATGTCCAGGAATGGAATCAAGCCAGGTTGGAAGCTGTTCTGTGAAAGATGACATCCTAGGCCAAAACCATCAAAGGATTGGACCCTACATGAACCAGATGAAGAAACTACAATGCAAATTTACTGACAATGACACTGACCCGGATTTTGAACCGTGCTCATCAGGCGAACCACATCTAATAACATAGTCCAAATTAAACAAGTTGCTCAGAGATTTGGTTTTGTTAAACGCTAAAGTTAAGCTGCTGGGTTCAAGACTGAACATTTCTGTGTTTTGAGACTGACATCATGACACAGCCAATTTTTTGGTGTTGTTTCTGCTGTTTCTGTTGTGAAATTGAAGGCTTGTTCTCAGCCTTGCGTTGTGATAACAACCTGGAAGTGTGGCGTCTCTTCATTAATGCATCAATGTTAAGCCTGAAAGTTTTTCTGCTACACAATGGCTACATGGCAAACTGGAGAACAGGTTGACACCTCTGAAATGAAGTTGTAAATGTTGTCTTATATTTTAAAATAAATGTTATTGTAAATTCACATTGTTTCACCATTCATAACATTTCAGTGTCTCAATTATAATGCCATATGTGTGGATATGATTGTCATTTAATGGGTTTCTTTCAAATACCTACCTTCCTGTGTGATGGCATGATGAAGATTTTGTCCTTGAACTTCCTACCACCTTTAAGAAAGCATTATTTTTTTCTGCTCAGGCAATAAAACTGGGTCATCTTACAGCACTGCGAGGATAGAGCTTTTCTTTTCAGCATGTTTAAATGTACTAAACTCTATTGATGGAGGGCCTTCATTTCACTTTCAGTCTTATTGAGAATTAGAAATACATTTCAGATTATTTCTCATTTTCAGTAACTTACATGTTTCAGATCAAGTGTCTTGCACATTGCTAAATTTTGGCCCACTCTTCTTCACAAAATTAAAAAAAAAAGATTTTTAGTATGAACGACCCCCAGACTTTGACTAGGCTAGTCCAAAACCTTTATTTACTTGTTTATTTATTTATTATTTGTTTTAACCATTCAGAGGTGCTGGTGTGTTTTTTTTTTTTCATTCACGACCATGCACAACAAAGGTCACTTTACGTTTTTCATGATGCAATACGCTGCCCACTCTTTCTTGCCAGTTGTTATTGGTTGCACCATGTGACATATGACATCTGTTTTTTAGAAGCACTATTTTACATTTAAAATTGTTCATTGTAAGGGTTTTATAAATTTAAGTATTAATATAAATATATATTGTAAATATATTATAGTTGAAACCAGCAGTTTACATATACTGTATAAAAAAAAACATATAACCTTTTTTTCTCAATGTCTGATATTAAATCAGACAAAACCTTTTGTTTTAGGTGAGTTGTGATTTCCAAAATAATTTCTATTTGCTAAATGTCAGAATAATGTGAGTGAGAATTTCCTTCAGTATGATTTATTATTTCAGAAGTTTAAATACATTTGCTTAGTATCTGGTAGCATTGCCTTTAAACGGTATGTCTTCGCTTTGCATTTCCTTCCACAAGCTTCTCACAATAGTTTACTGGAATTTTGGCCCATTTCTCCTGACAGAACTGAGGTAACTGAGTCAGGTTTGAAGGCCGCCTTGCTCTCACACATCTTTTCAGCTCTGCCCATACATTGTCTATGGGATTGAGACCAGGGCTTTTTGATGTCCACTCCAAAACATTGACTTGGTTGTTCTTAAGCGACTTTGTGACCAATTCTGTAGTTTGTTTAGGGTCATTGTCCATTTGAAAGACTCATTTGCGCCCAAGCTTTAACTTCCTGGCTGAAGTCTTGAGATTCTGCCTTAATATTTCCACCTACTTCTTTCTTCATGATGCATCTATTGAGTGCACCAGTCCCTCCTGCAGCAAAAGACCCACAACATGATGCTGCCGCTCCCGTACTTCACAGTGAAGATGGCGTCCCCGGCTTCCCCCTTTATTCTCCAAATATAATGATGGTCATTATGGCCAAACTGTTCAATTTTAGGTTCATCAGACCACAGGACATGTCTTTAATTAGAGTCTTTGTCCCTGTGTTTGCAAAGTGTAATCTGGCTGTTTTATGTCACTTTTGCAGTAATGCCTTTCAGAGCAGTCAATCAGTACAGGGCTCATTTCAGCAGCACCTTCACAAGGTCTTTTGCTTTTGTTCTGGGGTTTATACATAAATTCCACACTAGAACATGTTCATCTCTGGATCACAGAACACACAGTGTGTTTGAGGTGCCTTTAAATACATCTATAAGTGGTGTCAGGAGCTATCAGGAGCTTCCAGAGCCATGACATCATCATCTGGGCTTTACCAAATAGTTTAAAGCCATAATAACCTTAGTGTATGTAAATATATGACTTTTAAGAAAATCTCTTTAAAAAATTCTCTCACACATTATTCGTATATTTAGCAGATAGAACAGATTTTGGGAATCCCAGCTGATCTAAAACAGAAAAGGTTTTGTCTGATATAATATCAGATGGTAAAAGATATAAAGTGACAGTGATATATTCAAAATGTGGATAGAAATTGGCACACATACACATGAATCAAAATGTCTTGCTTATTTCATTTTTTGTATTTACTCTCATGTTGGATTTTTTTAAATGTCAGTTTTTTTGTGCAGAATTAATTTCTACATGACTTTACCTTACCTCTTATAGCTGTGTTTATGTTACTGTGTCTTTAGGACTGGTTTATGCAAATAGCATCTGTTTTGCCTATTGTCATAATAGTCTAGGTCGAAACACTCCTTATAAGGTCATTTACTAGACGGGGCTAAACTGCTGTAGTCTGCAAAGAGAGAGATATGTAGCTTGTGTGAGACCACAGAGTTGCTGTTTTTGCAACTTTATGGCTACTACAGACAAGGCTAGTTTTTAAACTATAACAGGGTTTGCATATAATACATACATATAATGTATATAAAACACAAACATTTATCAAATTTACATAATATGGGCAGTAGTGGCCTAGAGGTTAGGAACTTGTACTTATGATCAGATGGTCGGGGGTTCAACTCCCAGCCCAAGCACGGCTGTGTTACCCTTGAGCAAGCACCACACTGCTCCTCAGGTGGCTGTTGATAGCTGCCTGCTGCTCCACCTGTGGAATGGGGTGAACGTAGAGGTCACAGTTTGTTGTGATGCACTATGCGTAAGTTGGAAAAACCCCTTAATATCATTTTGTATAATTCTTTCAGATCTCTTAAGACATTTTGTATTTTGTATGAGTGCTATTCATTTATTCATTCATTTTCCAAACCACTCACCCAACTCGGGTCACGGGGGGGATTGCAAACAGAAAGGCATTTGGGATCAACCCGGGGATTAAACCCAGGACTAACCATTGCACCACCATGCAGCACCTGTTCCACTCCCTGCAGTGAAATTCTGCAGCTGTTATATTTGATGCTCTGAAGCTTCTTGTACATTTCTGCTTCTCAGTGGTGACTCTGCACTACAGCTCTTTATCACACACTGCCACTTTCTTCTGTTTGCGTTTACAGCAGCAAAGCCACTTCGACGTTAATGAGGATATGGATTTCTAATTTAACAGTTTTACTGGTTTCCACAGCACATGCAGCCAAACCACCAGAGCATTGATAAGTAGGATTTCTGACTTAAGATAATGTTGTATTATCCAGTGTGTTTTTGCTGGTGAATCTTGTATTATTTTCCTTTGTTTTTCCAAAGAGAAGAAGAAGCACAGACCCAACTTTTAACGAGGTACAGAGCTGTGGGAAATCAGCAAGATTGCACTCTGTTGTTGTTGTAGAAATAAATCTGAGGTGCAAATGGAGGATGTAGTCGTCTGTTCTGCTCTGTTTTTTTGGGGGTTTTTTCTATTTAAAAAAAATTAACAAACCTTTTTGTAAGCCAGAACAGTAGGGTCGTCTTAATGGCCAGTTAAACACAGCAAGAGATAAGCCACAATAGAAAATATCTTCAACATAGCCACAGGTTTAATGTGTTCTTGTAAATAAACCTCTTGAAACTCTTGGGAGTGAGTTTCAGTGCCATGTTTGGTGTCTGAAGCTTGCTTCATTACCGCTGGAGCTACAAGGGTAATGTGGCTAACAAGTAATCAGAATCAGAATCAGATTCATAAGTAATGGAAGCTAAGTAATTTAGCATTATGTTCTAAAACCACATATTAGAGATTACTGAATGCCATGCTTGTATATTTGCCATATTGGAGCAGTGGCACCTGAGCCAGGGGTCAACTAGCCTCCCAACATCAATGCCAGACATCACTGATGTGTACATCCTTCCCATAAGAGTAGAGGCGGTAACTAGGCTGTGTACAATACATATCACAATGCAGGGGCAATGATAAGATACATATCATGATACACTAAAACACAAGTATTCTAAACAATCGAACTGTCCTTCATTATTTTGAGTTGGAATGGAAAATCATGCGACAAACTAAAGTTCTGTATCCACTGTTCATCTGTGAAGCTTGGTACAGTTCTTTCCCACCAGTCAGTTGTACTGATTTTCACAAATGCAGGAAAAATATTAACTGCATCTACAACACAAGTAGGGTTAACACCTTCTTTTTCATGCTCAACGTTTCTTTTGTTTTTGCATTTGGCCCATTATTCCTTCAGCTAATTCTCTACAGCGGCTGTAATTGCATTTGTACAAGAACTAGCAAAACAATCGACATGCCCTTCGCTGTTAGCCATGTTGTTAGCCATGTTGTTAGCCATGTCGCATTGCTAGCTAGCTGTGTTGTTTGCATGACATACCATACACAAGCACAGTGTGTGTTACACACCTTTATTTTACATAACTTTCAGGCCCACTTGTTTCTAACAGATTACGTTCTTTGCTGGTACCAAACAGCTGCACCATAGGGGATGTTTCTTTTTCAAAACTGCCAAACAGCAAAAAATTCCATAAACTGCCAGAAACAGCAGTTACATGTATTAATCCATGTACTGTCTATGCGTATGTCATGATATTTTGCAGTATCCATTTTCTGAGCACAGCCCTAGCTGTTACTACTGGAAAGTAAAGGGGGGGGGGGGTGCGTGACATACCTCATGAATGCCAATGATTTAAGAGCAAACACTGAAGGAACATGTGTCTACTTTTGGACATTATAGTGTAGATGGACTATCACACACTGGGCTCCAAAATGTTTAACCAAAAATGTATTTCTCACTGCAACAAAATGTACATTTATCAAAAATGAGAAAAGGGGTTAATGCCAATGGGGAAAACATTGTTGTCCTACTTCATAACACCTGTGTAGGAACCAGTAAGTTAATAAATATGTCTAATTACATTAGCTGGACAACATGATCCATATGCAACAGTGAACACATCAGTAGTTACAGTTACAGTAGTTATGTGGTTTATAAATATGTAACTACAAAGTTGTAGTAATGAGTCTTCCAGGTGCTAAAGTTCAGTTAGTCTTACATTAGGCAGTAATCAGTGGCATCTAACAACACAAAATGTGTTAAAATTAGATAATCTATTTACAACTTTACAGTTGTGAATAATGACCACACATCAATCAGTGAAGTCAAATTTATTTCTACAGCACATTTTACTACTGATGTTGTCACAAAGCAGATATACAGAGTTTATAGAATCCGGGTCTGAGCCCCAATGAGCCAAAAGCAACAGAGGCAAGAAAAACCTTGAAAGGAACCGAGGCTCAGAAGGGGAACCCATCCTCCTCCGGTTGACACCAGAGGGTGAAGAACACTGAAGGTCTTGATGGGTGACTGTAAGGATCTGAGCCACTTTGACAAGGGCCTTATTGTGATGGTTAGAGCACTGAGTCAGAGTATCTCCACAACAGAGTGTTCCAAGTATCCAAAGAAATCCACTGCTGAATTTGTGACATAAGGCTCATTGATGCACGTGGGGAGTGAAGGCTAATCTGCCTGGTCTGATGCCAAAGTGGAGCTGCTGTTGTACAAAATATTAATGCTACAGCCTTAGATGTTTCAGCAGCATCAGGGGACCTACTCAATATTAACCAGGTGGTGTTAATGTTATGGCTGATCAATGTGTACTCACATAGAAAGGTGCAGCTTTAAAGTTTTTGCATGTGTTGCACATCACAGTCACACATACACACAGACAGATACACACCAAACACACTCTCACATGTGTGCAAAAGGTGGCAGGTAATTTCCTTTCCCCTGGAGAAGCTAATTGATTATCTCGCTGTTTGGCTGATGTACATTTGCATTTAACCAGAGCCACAATATGCTGCACTTCAGAGTGAGCCAGAGCAGGGGCCGCAGGGTAATTAATCAAATACACACACACACACACACACACACACACACATACACATACACACATTTTATCTTGTAAGATCACACTGCAATGTGCGAGTTAAAACAGCAGGAGATGTGTCAGTGCTGAGGTGAAGGTTGGGATGCACAGGAAACAGGCTCATTTTGGATTTCTTGCACTTTTAATGGTGATGGATTGCCTCCCACACACAAGACGGAATGGCATTATTGGGAAGCTGAGTAGTAATTCATTAATTCCGCTGTAATTTCTGTCTGAAATCATATTCAAAACCAAGGCCTATTTCGAAGGAATATAATCTTAATGTAAAATAGACATTTTGCGCTATGAGGCATTATAAGATTCATATGCTCAATTTAATAATAAAGCAGTTATAATTACAATAAGTTGCTATAAACACTTTTTGGCTACTTTATTAGAAATGCCTCCCATACAGATGTTCATGAACAGTTTATGTGAGCAGGTAAAACCTCAATATTTCCCATGGTGGGTGGTGATTTTACATGAATAGTCACAATCAAATAACGGGGGTTCTCGAGTTACATCAGGGTTTGGTTCCTCTGAATGTGACGTAATTCAGACTTGATGTATGTAATGATGCTGCAGAGTCTTTATTGAACAGCACTGTGTTTTATTAACAGCAGCAACATGAACGTCTCATATTACAGTAAAACATGTTGGAAACGTTGCTCCACATAGAAATCCACTTTTAAATGGCTTCAACATACACCCCAGCTGTAATCACAATGGAGAGGTGACTTGTGGCAAGACACTGATGGTGAATGGCCAATGACGCAACTACAGATTTTCATAAGTCGAGGACCCCTTGTAATAGATTATATGATACTTCCTTTTGTCCATAATGTGATCACACATTGGGTGTGTATAGTAAATACACACAGTTTGCAGTTTGTACAGAAATCTCAGAATGTGAACAGCAACGACACATTAAGTGCGTATAAACTTTACACAGTGAGTCTGTATAGCATTTGTACAGTGAGTTCATATAGTAATCACACAGTAAGAGCGCATCGTATTTGTACAGTGAGTTCATATAGTAATCACACAGTAAGAGCGCATCGTATTTGTACAGTGAGTGCATATAGTAATCACACAGTAAGAGCGCATCGTATTTGTACAGTGAGTTCATATAGTAATCACACAGTGAGAGTGCATCGTATTTGTACAGTGAGTTCATATAGTAATCACACAGTAAGAGCGCATCGTATTTGTACAGTGAGTTCATATAGTAATCACACAGTAAGAGCGCATCGTATTTGTACAGTGAGTGCATATAGTAATCACACAGTGAGAGCGCATAGTATTTGTACAGTGAGTTCATATAGTAATCACACAGTGAGAGTGTTTAGTAATTACACAGTGAGAATGCTCAGTAATCACACAGTGAACGCATATAGTAATTACAGAGAGTGTTCAGTAATCACACAGTGAGAGTGTACATTAATAACACAGAGAGTGTTCAGTAATCACACAGTGAGAGTGTTCAGTAATCACACAG
>JBBIGC010000001.1:49378699-49407351 GCA_037576955.1 Lepidarchus adonis
CTTTTCGGTGGGTAGTCAGTGTCGTACTTTTTAATGAACAGTTTGGTTTTGGTTTCTTACTTGGTTCAGGTCCCCACTCGTTTTTACTCCCTTTCTTTAGAAGTAAATAAACTGTTAGCAGCTAACTAGGTGACTGCGGAGTTTGTACTAGCGCGCGGTTGACCGAGCGCGCGCGGTTGACCGAGCATGCGCGGTGACGCTTGTTGCAGCTGATGACGCTTCATTGGCTGGTCTGTATGTCAATCAACTGCCAAACGCCACAGTGGAGATGGATGATTGGCTCCATCTGTCCTGCAGTGTTTTCTGTGGCTCATTGATCACTTTTTCAAAAACTATATGAACCATTATTTGACTGACAAAGGATTTTCAATCATTTTCCTGACCTACTTAATTGTATTTTATAAATATGTACAAATGTATAATTTAATGACTGCAACACTCTCAACAGAAGTTGAGACAGAGGCGTGTTTACCAGTGTGTTACATCTCTTTCCATTCTTGCTTGATATAGCTTCAGCTACTTGATTTCTGCTACTCCACAGTCCCTGCTGGCCTTTGACGCTGATTCTCCTCTTCATGACACTCTGTATCTATAAAGCCAGTGCAGAATGGCATTGTCCTGCTGAAATAAACATGGATGTCCTAAGAAGTGACATCACCTTGATGGCGACATATGTCTATCTAAAATCCTAACATAGGCTTCAGTCAATAGCACGTTCACATACAGTGCTGTGAAAAAGTATTTAGGCCATGTGGGTTTGGAATGCTTTTTTCCCTTAATAAATGAAATTAAATTAATAAACAGAATTTGATATTTGTATTTGTATTTACTCTAGATATCTTTGTCTAATATCAACATTTGTTTGATGATCTCAAATATGTAAGTGATACATATATGCAAAAAAAGAAAGCAGGGAGGGGGCAAATATTTTTCACAGCACTGTACCTTCAACTCAAACATTCGTAGACACTGGTGCTTCACAATACCATTGCAGATGCTGAAAACAAGTAGAAATGTGGATAAATCTGGTCACATTTCCACACTCTTTCAGTCCATCTTAGCTGAGCTCAGGCCCAGAAAACTCACCAGCGTTTCTGTAGAGGGTTGATGTATGGTTTCTTCCTTGCATAATACAGTTTCAAGTTGCAATTCTTGATGCAGAAATAACCTGTGTAAAGTTTTCTAAAGCAATCCCAAGCCCAGGTAGCTAGATCTGTCACAGTAGTGCGATGGTTTCTAAGGCATATTCAAGAGTTCTTTCCAACCCTGCCCTTTACACACTGAATTCTTTGGACTTTTTTTGCAATATTATACAATGTGGATTCTGAACGACTTGAAATCTTTGTAATCTTGTTCTGAGAAAGATTCTTTTTAACTGACTGACAATTCAACATTTTTGCACAAGGGCATAAGTTGTTGCAAAGACTGAGCCTTTGCTGGAAGTTACTTTTCCACCAAATCAATGATCCCTCACCTGCTACCAATGAACCGACCTAATGTGGAGTTTTCCAAACCGGTGTTACTTGAATATTCTGTGCTTTTTCATAATTTTTTTTTAACTCAAATTATACATTTGTATTGGTCAGTAAAACTTGATTTTTATTAAGTTTCATGTGAATTAACATTAGCATATTTTAAAATAGCATTTTGGAATATACCCCAACTTTTCTGTTAAAGGGGAATTTATATTTGCAAGCTCTTCTGTAGGAGCCTTTAAACTGCTACCGGACAAATAAGTTATTGGCCATTTTTTATATTTGCATATTCTAAAAGCTAATTGTGACCTATGTTCACTTTAACTCATTTCTTGATCTTTGGATGTTTTACTTCCTTCTTATGTACTAGAGATGAAAACGAGAAAAACTCATCTAGAGATTTCCATTCAGGAGGTCAAAGAACATACAACTGAACTACTTAAGCCGAAGGTAAACCAATAAACATCACCATTCATGCAGATCAGCGTTTGCTGTTGATATCTACAGTATTATATTTAGAAAACCATGTGCCTGTGTAGGAGGATCTGAAGAAAGAGCTGCAGTCACTGAGGACCAGGCATATGGAGATGCTGATTAACCAAGCAGCTGAAATCACTTCCACAGAGAAGAGCGTCTATGAGAACGGGCTGATGCTGGAGCGAGCCAACATGGAAAACAGTCGACTACATCTGGTAAGTGAACTGACAATTCACTTTATTCCTCAGCGGACATGAACTTTAGGAGACAACCTTCATTGTGTCTGAGAGCACTGTCATGCTCCCTGTCTTTAGTGCATTGAACAAATCAAGGACGACATCTCTAATGTGAAGAAAGACAAGGAGAGGCATTCGGAACAGATGGACTGGATAAAGGAAGAAGTGCAGTCTCTGTGCAGTGAGTCAAGCGATGTCCATCAATGTGTAACTTTAACCTTGTGTTTTTATTCGCTGGCCACTTTGGTAGAAACACCTACTTTGTGCTTCCAATCATTGGCCACTTTACTGGAAACACCTAGCTTGTGCATCCATTCATGGGCCATTTTATTGGAAACACTTACTCTAAGCTTTCACTCACTGGCCACTTTACTAGAAACACTCACCTTACGCTTCCACTCACTGGCCACTTTATTAGAAACACCCATCTTAGGCTTCCACTCAATGGCCACTTAATCATTGTTGTACTATTTTAAATCAGCTCTGGTGTTAGAGGGACGGTTCTCCTCAAACACACTCACTAATCCTGGTAATGAACAGGTGAGTTGAACCAGGTGTGTTTGAGAAGGGGAATATTGGTCTATGTTGGACTCCAGGCCCCCAGGGAGCATGAAGCAGATTAATCATGCAAACAGCATTCTTTCATCTTCTACTCTTTTATTTACTCCAGGCAGTCTACTGGAGGCCTGGGCCACAGATAACCTGGCTACCAAGGTAAGATCTTTTTACAGTCACTCAAATTGTCTGTGGTTTGTCCTGTTAAGCTTACTTGAACAAAAAGATAATTTGACAATGTATCTGGCTGTAGGAATCCGTGCAGAAAGACCAAAAGCTCATTGAAGGCCTGCTCTACCTCATTGCAAAGGTCCAGCATAGGAAGTATAGCATAGGAGACATCAACAGCCGACTGGAGAATGAGCTAATGGCTATGAGCTGCTTGTTGGAGAGCACTCAACACCAACAGAAGCATGCATAAAAAAACAGCAGACTGAAAACTCAGTGGTATAAGTCTTTACCATCAACGGGTAAAACTACATCTTCACCCACATTTGTGAGTTTATGTACAAAACCAGTCAACCCCCAAAAGGCTACTTCTGGTACTGTACCTTTAAGGAAATACATAGCTTGTTCTGATTGGCTAGCATGCTTTTGGCCTCATCAAAAACCATCTGCACTGAAATGCGTCATAATTCCCATATGTTTTTTTCCCATTGTTAGACTGGCTGCAGGAACAAACTGGGAAATGGGTGTGGCCAACTACCATAGGCCATAGGTGGACTTCACACTCTTATGACTTAAATTTGAATGGGCGGAGTTAATCTACTGAATACTCAATGGGTGGGTGTAAACTGATGTAAATAAATATTTAATTGTAACAGCTGGAAGTTCATGGAGTTGCCATTTTGGTTTGTAATGTACTCTTATTAACATCCATTTTTAAAGTGGACACTCAGTTTTACTCTGAAATAATAAAATACACAAATCACCCTTTAACTAGAAAGAGTATTCATAGTTTATTTTTAATCCATTCATATTCCACTTTTTGTTTTACAAGGACAACATATTCTCTCCTTCTCATCTAACAGTAAAACGTCTCAACAGATTCATTTTATTAACGTGCATAAAAATCTCAAACATTTCTTTCTTTAGAGCACATATGACCATGAGAGATGGCCAAGTAATATACTATAGAGCCACACTCTCAATACAATGTGTACATTTACATGAACATATACATATATAAATAAACCAATCAAGCAGCAACAGTCAGATCTATTAAAGGACACGTCTAAATGGGACACAGAAAAAGAGTTGTTTAATCAACAACTGCATGTAGAATATTCACACACAGTTGAGTGTTTTGGCACGTAACAGGTTTTTGTCTGATTCTTACACTGAAAAGAGAAAATAAATAAGAATTCAACGTGTCCCAAGTACAATTCACAGACCGGCATCAATTAGTAAAAGATTTATGTACATAATGTACAGGCAATTTCATGAATCTCACAAAGCTACAAAGAATTTACCATCCACTTTAAATGTACAATAACTCCAACATTTAGTGTATTTTTGGAAAACGTGTAATATATATATATATATATAATAATATCTCCCCACTACAGCAGTGCTGGGTGATAGGTCATAATATTAGTTAGACTGTGATAGTGTTTCCCACACATAGACTTTACTTGGTCGGGCCACTCAAGTATATTAATGGCCACCCGAGCACAGTTGGTTACGCATGTATCAGTCTGACAGAAAAATCCCCTCAAATAAAAACCTCAGATGCAACGCCACAATCAAAAAATGACTAGAATAGATGAGACTTGTGGGGAAACGGAGAATTAAGCTAATTTACTAACTTACTAATACTGAAAGCTAAATAAACGTTTTAAAAAAACAAAAAAACATAAAAACAAAAAGTACAATATGGTCATACACGATTGATAATGCCTTTGTCATATGTTGTTTGAGTTCATGTGAAAATAAGTACACATCCTCTACAGATTGGCATTTACTACACACATCTGTTTGAATGAATTGCAGAGTCTGACATAAAAACATGCCACATTTTATGATTTTCCCCGCAGCATGTTAAATGGCAATGATGTATTAAAATATTTTTTTAAAGGGTCTTCTCTGTGTGTACTTTTTACCATAAAAAAATAATAACAAGGACAGGGGCACACAAGCTTTTGCATAGAACGATATGTACGGTTTTGAAAAAACTGTAAAAAAAAAAAAAAAATCGTAATTGTAATCTTTCTGTGAATGCATTTTCTGTTTGCTTAACACCTAACATTTTCCACTGTTTGGTGGGTTAAAGATAAATGAAGCAGAATTAAAACAGCCCATTGAAGACACAGCAGGTTTGTCTACAGCAACTTTGTGGAACAGGTGGAGGTACTGATAATGTGCCATTTTTACTGATAGTTCTGAAACAGCACATTAGACTCAGCAAAGTCGCCACAGTGCTCATCTACTCTACAGCCCAATACTGTTTTGATGCGCTCCCAAAGAAAGGGTTTAGTGTATTTTTCCAAAAAAATTTAACATACTTTTGTAATATTAAATTGTATCACCCAGCACTAGCATAAACAGAGTCTAAACAGAGAATACACCCAGTATCCATCTTTCCAAAGAGGTTCACCATTGAATAATGCACATTTACACTTGCTCTCTTCATGCGACTAGTATCTGGATTGTATCCTGATCAAAATTTAGCAACGTATACATTTGGAACTCTGTATCTGGTCGGCCAGACAAAATGCCCATTACTATATTCTGAGTATGCAATTAGCATGTACAGAACAACCAATCGCCTTCAATGCTCCTGATTTCTCCTGATTAGACCAAGACTGTGGAAAAACAAGGTGAAGTTCAGTTAAACCAAACTGGAGCTGCACTTGAACGAAGAATCCAATTCAGAGCGGGCTATAGAATTTAAATTATACACAAGACTGAAAAAATTACACAATCAGCAGTTCAGCACTCTGGTAGGCAGCCAGAAGGATTGGTTGGTCAATGCAACTTGGTGAGATGGAGGCATTTACATAATGTGGCTCAAACATTGAAGTGGTCAGAACAATCATTCATTTGCTTCAAACGAGTCTTAAGTGTGTTTACACCTGCAGCTTCATATAGTTCTATGCTGCAAGATACAATCCTGATACTCAAGATGCATGAAGTGACCAGGTATACACAGGGATGACTAACGGTAATAAAAATGTTCCAACTAAGTTATGGCTCTTGAGTGTCCAGGTCATCTACGAAATGGGGCCAAGAATTCTGAATTAAATTCCATCTCGAACATTTCTGCATAATGAAATGGTTAAGGTGGAAACAAAGTCATTCAGCTTGTGTTGGGCATGAGAAGCACTGTTTCAGAGAAACTTCCTGAAACAGAACTGTGCTGGTGAATGGAACCGGACGTCTGGTTCTTCTAAAAACTCACTCACAAAAAGTTCTGATTCCTGACATTGTTTTACCAGTGTCTTGAGAAGCTGTTGGTCTAAAAAGCTGAACCCAAACATAATGAGGTGGTACACATGAGGGGAAACAATCCCCAAAGAAAATGTATTAGTGCACAGTTGCCACTATTTTACCATCAGCAACATTCCATATACACCCCCTGTAAGACATGTGTCGGGTCACTGGTGGGTCAGGATAGTAAATAAATGTAATGAGTTGACATGACGTCTGGTTCCATTCACCATTTCCATTTTCTGTAAATCTCTCTACAATGAACCGTTTCACACCGAACCCACTCTGAATGTCTTCATTTACATCCAAAGCATAAAATATCTGTGGAATTCTCCATTCCTGATGGAGGTCGTAGAGTGAGAAGGTAATTTTCTACCACATCAGTGTCCATTTCCACCTTCAGACAAAATCCTGTTTGGCTCTGTGAATCTGGCTGTGAGTAAATAGAAGAGAGCAGGTCCAGGCACAAGAGCTAACAGTGGCAAATCCTGCTTTAAATTATCCAGTCGAGTGATTGAGATGATGCCGTATGCATGGAGGAGCCAATGGCTGAAGAGCACCACCAACCGCTTCTTTTTGGCAACAAGATTCTTAAAAGACTGCAATGAAAGAACAGAATGTCAAAGTTTATTACATGCTGATTCACACTGGGCAGACTGTAATCTTTCCTGGACTTCTGGTTCTATGCAGAACCCTCCAAATGTCAAGGTCATTTACAAAATTTAAAAGATAGATAAAGAACCATTCAGAAATAGTTATTGCCCCCACAGTGCATGTAATTGTGTAAAACTAAATTCTGTTTACATTCATGGAAAACCATGGAAAACTCCCAATAATTTAGATTTAAAAAGGTGCAGCTTAAATCCTGAGTTTACTCATGAGAGAATGAGGGAACAAAGCTGAAATAACATTTGTGGTATTAACATCCAAGAACACACTTAATAAAAAAATATGAATAATTTACTCCTGCATGCAATAACTGAAAGCTTTTAATAAATATACAGTGGGTATAGAAATTAAATATGCAAAATATTCCAATTACAACACAAACACCCAGCTTCACGTACTAAATGTAACCTATAACATAAAAAGATATCGCAGCTACAGTTCAGAAAGATTACTGAGATTAAGAAGAGACACAGACACAGCACCCTCCACAATACTGGCACCCAAACAATGCCTATAAAATAAATGTAATTGAAACATTTTTGCAATTTAGTTTTTAAAGTTGATAATTAATGACTTCTTGCGTCATGTCACATGGCTCTGAACACACCCACTGACACGCCCATGTCACACCCATTAACACGCCCATTCGTGTCCACCGCCATTAAAACCACATACACCCATCTTCACGTGGGCTCAGATTTCTAAATCCATCTGGACTTCTGAGTCCCATGCTTCTTTTTCTATCTCTCTACCATCTCTCTCTTCCTCTGTCTATCTCTGGGATCCCATTCGAACAGGAGAATATTTGCTTTTCCACAAAAACTTTTGACTTGTAACTGTAATTTTTCTCTCAGTCTAATAAAATCTTTAAAATCAGTTTGGCGACCTGACCTCTTCCTGAAAGGATTCGACACGATGAGCAAATTAAAATATCAGGACCATCTAGATAGATTGTGCAAAGAGGAATTGTCAAAAATATCTGTCTCTGTATTCTCCAACCTTTTGAAATGTTATAGGAGAAGATAAAGTGCTGTCTTATTGGCAAAAAAAGATTGTGTGAAATATTAATAGCAGGGGTGCCAATAAAAAAAATAAATATATTAGTAGCTTATGAACTCCTCTTAACCAGGGGTGAAAATAATTGTGGCGGGGGCTGTATAAATACACACGCGCGTACGCACACATGCAGAACGCAAATCCATACATAATTATCTGCAAGGCTTACCTGTATCTCTGAAGCAGACATATACACTGCCAAGGTGACCAAGGACAAGACCAAAATAATGTAGGGAAATGCGTAGTCTGATTAAAAACACAAAAGAAAATAATGAGCTCAAACAGTGCAAACACTGTGTAAGCACAAAATCTAAGGCAGTACTGTAGTCATGGAAGGTCTAACATTACACAGCCCTTTTCTGTTCTAACCCCTCTTGATTTAGTTCATCTGTCAGTCTGAAGTGTGTTAAAGGAGGGGCAAAAAAATAATAATAATAATAATTTTTTTTAAAAACTCTCTGTGCAAATCTGCAAATACAGTTAAGAGAAAAAACAGCTGTACTAAAGAAAAAAATGTAATAGTTCATGCAATGATCATCTTGTTTCTTTTGGTTTTATCACTAGTGGCAAACATGAAAGTGAGTGTGTGATTTTTGAAGGATATTTAGTAAGCTTCCAGTGAATACTGAATAGATTTAATTGTACCACATAACTACCACTTAATGATTGTATATATCTTTCTGGTTAATATCAGGTGTTTTTAAACATACCATCCTTATTAACCTACATTACTAATGTTAAATGCTACTGTTAATGTTACTGTTGAAGCCTAGATTGTCAATAACATTTCTGATGAACATTTCTGGTTTTTATCTAATGATAAAGTGAACCACTTACAGAGGAGGCCTCCTCCCACTGCTTGCAGAACAGTGAGGATGGGGAAGAAATAGAGAGCAGCATAAATGCTTTTGAAACGATCAGTCTTCCCCAAACCACATGCGATCTTCTTCACGAGGAGCGGCCGCAGCATCATCATGAAGACAAGGCAGAAGGCGTAATAGATAAGCACAATGGTGTACCTAGAAAAATCCAGAATACATGAGTATATTTCAAGCATTACTGCACTACTGGCACTGGATTAGTGTTTCCAGAAGAGGTTATTTGATTTGCAGGATTTGGTTGCATGACTGGTGAAAACTAAATACACAACATATTCATACTGGAATGAAATCACTCCACAATTATGTATGTCAATCTGTTAAAACTACTCCCTGTAAATTCATACTGGATTAAAGTGACTTTGCAATTATTGCAATGAGATTGTATAACCACATATTGCAGACTGACAGTAGATTGAAGTTAAAGCACAATTATTACTGTCAAAGTGTAAAACTACATACTGCCCATTCATAAGGGATTAAAATAACTCTAATCAGTTATTAGTCAAATGATGAAATCTACACACTACATATGTAGCATTCTTTGTCTTCTTGCAATGTCCTAAAAAACGTTTAAAATTTCACTTTAAAATGTCCCATTCTGCGCCTTGTTGTCCCATTGTTTACAATAGACTTTTACAGAGGTATTTTTAATATATTAATATGTATTGTGTATTTAGTGTAATTATTATGTATTTAAGCATGTATTCTCATTCATAAATTATTACATACAGTGGGGCAAAAAAGTATTTGGCAGCCACCGATTCTGCAAGTTGTTCCACTTAAAAAGATGAGAGAGTCTGTAATGTTCATAATAGGTTCACCTCAACTGTGAGAGGCAGAATGTCAAAAAAGAAATTCAGGAAATTACATTATATCATTGTTCAATTCTTTCATGCAGATCTTCTCAGGAGCAGTGATGTTTTGGGGCTGTCGCTGGGCAACACAGACCTTCAACTCCCTCCACAGATTCTCTATTGGATTGAGGTTCGGAGACTGGCTAGGCCACTCCAGAACCTTGAAAATCTTTTTAAATAGTCAATCCTTCATTGCCCGGGCAGTGTGTGTGGGATCATGGTCATGCTGGAAGATCCAGCCACGTTTCATCTTCAATGCTCTCACTGATAGAAGAAGAGGTTTTTCCCCCTAAATTCTCACAATACATGGCCCCATTCATTCTTTCATTAATACAGAACAGTTGTCCTGTCCACTTTGCAGAAAAGCAGCTTCAAACCATAATGTTTCCACCCCTATGCTTCATAGTTGGTATGGTGTTCTTGGGATGAACCTCCAAACACGGCAAGTGCTGTTTATTTTAAAATTTAGACGGGTCTGGACATGTGCTGGCTTTAGCAGGGGGAGCTTTCGAGCACTGCAGGATTTTAACCCATGATGACGTAGTGTGTTACTAAAAGTAACCTTTGCTACTGTGGTCCCAGCTCATTGACCAGTTCCTCCTGTGTAGTTCTGGGTTGTATTCTCACCATTTTCAAGACCCCACTAGGTCAGATCTCCATTGAGCCGAAGATTAAGTTCCATTTTCTAAAAATTGCTCTAACAGTTAATCTGTTCTCACCAAGCTGCTGCCTATTGTAGATTGGCTCATCCCAGTCTTGTACAGATGTACAATCTTGTCCCTGGTGTCGTTAGACAGCTCTCTGGTCTTGGCCATGATGTAGGTTGGAGTCTGACTGTTTGAAGGTGTGGACAGGTGTCTTTTATACAGACAAGTTCAAACAGGTGACGAGTGGAGGATAGAAGAGCTTCTTAAAGAAGAGGTAACAGGACAAATAAATTCTTTAAAAATCATACAATTTGATTACCTGAATTTAAAAAAAAAATCTGTCTCTCACAGTTGAAGTGTACCTATGATGAACATTACAGACCTCATCTTTTTAAGTGGGACAACTTGCCAAATCGGGGGCAGTGAAATACTTTTTTGCCCCACTGTATTTTACCTTATATATTTTTTATATATGTACCATAGGCAGACATTTGTGAATCTGCATTTCAATACACTGTGCATACTGTTATTTACAATATTACTGGTATTTACAATAAAAACATGAATGTACTGTTCTTGTCAGTAATCACTTAAAATACAGAAACTCACCACGCAAAACTAACGGCTGTGTGCTTAAAAAAAATCTGTGATTCATTACTGTGTAAAACTGAATACACAATATATGTCATTATTAATACAAAGACATATGAATTGCATAGAGAATAAAAGTGAACTCACAAAGGAAACACCGCTTCCTGAGTGCAGTGCAGTGTGGTAACATAGTCAGGGCTTGGGTTGTAGAGCATTGTGTACCAGTCCGAAAGCATTTTGACACGGCAGGAGCGGATGGCCAGCTGTCCCACTGGATCGTTCACAAGCAGAGTGACCACAGCTGCAGCACTGCACTCAAACAGCGCTGTGACATGCTGGAACAAGGCACTAGAGCTAAACAAAACCAAAAACATAAGCTTTACTGTGTGTTTGCAGTGTGTTTTGTTGTTAATCCATCCATCATTTCTTCAAGTTGCTTATCCTATCTGGGGGGATAAATGCAACTTAGCATTTCCAATTGACCTGACATTAATGTTTTTGGACTATTAAGGAAACCTGTAATTCAGAAAACCATTCCGGTTATTATTTTATTCACAATAACACTCACCCCGACTGTTCTCTGGCATTTACAAAATAATCTAAATAGACTAATTTTTCTTTGTTGCATTAGTCACATGCTACATGTACAAGGAAGTGAGATAATGGCTTTACCTTTTCTTCCCAGAATACCATTCAATAAAAAACCAGTGCAGGACCAGAGGAAGCATGGCCATGAATCCTAAATACAACCAGTCATACAGCTCTGGAGTATCCATGCATCTTTTGCAGATTTTCTCCATGGTTGTCCTTTCCCCTCTGGGGCAAACCTATTAACAGAAAACAAATAGGCAATAATTCATAATTTATGGAACACTGATTCATAATGCTTCTGCTGATGATACCGTTATATACTGTAAAATTCAGTATTTTGTGCTTTAACACAGTACTTAAAGAAGGATGGACTTTTAACAGTTGATATGGCTACTAATCGCATGCAATAGTTAATCTAGTGGTCTTCTGCTTTTACATGTAGCGTTTTGTCTAATTCCTCTGTGTACTTAGCATTACACCTATCTATCATCATGGCTATTACTGTTTGGTGCATTTGTTTGCATAAAATTAGTTTTCAATAAAACTTTTTGCTGTTAGTAACTACATTCAATAGTTTCTTGTTGTATGGGCACATGTTTTAGCCAGAGAAAACTTCTCAGTTTTATTTTTAAGCATATTTCTGAGGTCTGGCACAGATCAGATCATTAACACAGACTTTCACATTAACATCAACACAAACCAAAGGGGTTCAAAGAATGGGGAAAACATGTGGGACTGCACATCTGTTGTGTTTTCCCCATTCTGTAATCCGCATCGGCAAGGAATTTAATAAGGACAAACACAAAAATGTGTGTGCAGCCCCCGGGATGGTATTTGGATCCCAGAAGCTGAAACGCTGATATAATGATGCTCACCCCACAGTCTTCTTTCATTGATCCATTTATGTCTTTGCTGATGGTCTTCCCACAGTACAGACCCGGACAGGTTGAGATCATAGATACAGCTACAGCAGAGCACAGACATCACATTAACACATGGGGGAAACTTAGGTTCATGTAGGATTATACAGGTACAGATGAATCAATTCGCCACTCTGTATAAACCAAAGGCACTGAAATGCAGTTCCAACAAAAAGAAACCTCAGTAAATAAACGTGTTAAAACACTTATCCTTTTCTCTTCTTACAAATAAGATCGAAATATACATAGCACTACATCAGATTTATCCTGCAGTACTGTACTTACTGCCTGGGCTATAAATGTATTTTTGTGTTTACAAACAGCAGCCAGTAGCTTAGCTTTAGCTGCCTTAGCTGATGTAGACAGAAGCAGTAGTGCACAAAGACCATGTCAAAATTAAACTGACCGGCATTTAACTGTTTATTTACACTCACCCATCACAGACATTCAAAGTCCACTGGTTTAAAATAATATTACGAAATAAAACACAAGAAGAACACTTAGCGCAGCCGGCGGTTAGCAGGAGGCTACATTTACCAACGAGGAAGCCACCGCGTCTTCATCAGTGCTACGTCAGAGCGCCCCCTGCGGAGGAACCAGCACTCCGTTTAATTTCTCAAATGCTTCCATTTTCTTTATATTTGTAAATATGCTTTTTTATTCATTATTATTTATTAAATTTGAGTAAAATATTTTTGCATTTAAACCTTATTTAAACCTTATATAAATCTGATTTTAGATCGTAATTTATTGGTTCATTCTATTTTAAATTACCATGCTAAATCATGCAAAAAAGAAAGAAAGAAAGAATTAATTAAGGAAAACATTTAGGAAAAAGCAAGGTTTTGTTCCTAACACTATAATTGTAAATGAATAAAACATCAGTACTCATTGGCTATCGTCATGGCAACGGTGCCAAACGTCACTATTTGTGAAAGTTTTCCCACCCATATTCAGAAAACCTATTGGATTGGCCGTTGATAACCCACCTGCTGCGCTATGATTGGCTGGTGGTTAATATTTTCCCAACCAAACGCTAGTTTTTATGTAGTTTTATAAATATATATATTTATTTATTTTTATTTTTTAAAATATAATTTTATTTTTTTTCACAAAACTGGACCACCGTATTTATTCCTCACTGAATAAAAGGAAAAAATCAAGCCCTATGAAAATGCAAGCGTTTTATTATATATTTATATTTGTATATTTATTTATCTTTATTGTATGTATTTATGGCATCATAGCGGCTTTGTGGAGAAAAAAGTAACGATATACGATCAGCCAATCTCAGCGACAAGGGGCGTGGTTTCGTCTGAATAGGAGTGGGTTTTGAAGAAAAAACAACGCGGACGCGGAGAGAGCGGAGACAGAAGGGAGGCGCCTGCAGATGGAGACAAGGAATTTGAACATAAAACGCGCAGCTGTGTTGATATAGCGCGTAAACTGGCATCGAAGAGTCACAGTTTGTGCCTTCTGATTCCTTCAGTGCTGTAAATCCTTCCTGAAGCGGATAACGCTCGGAGGAAAGAAAGGGATGCATCCTCCTCTGCTGTGTGGATCCAGGCCAGTCCAGCCCAATGGCGAGCAACATGGACAACAACAGATCCAGATCAGGTCTGCTTTTGGATTTTGGGAACCAAACTGCGGTGGTAGCTGGTGGTCCACTGAAGGGAACTGGAGGAAGTTCAGTATTGCATGGTGTGGCTGTGGCTGCTCAGGCCCTTTTGCTTCTGGCCATATTTCTTCTGTCCAGCTTGGGCAATTCAGCTGTGGTGATGGTCATCATCAAGCACAGACAGTTGAGGACTGTGACCAATGCTTTCATCATGTCCCTGTCTTTATCTGACTTTCTTACAGCCATCCTTTGCTTGCCATTCTCCTTCATGATGCTGTTCAGCAAGGACGGCATGTGGATGTTTGGTGACCGCTTCTGCATAGCCAATGGATTCTTCAACACCTGCTTTGGAATCATCTCCACATTAACAATGACTCTTATTTCCTTTGACCGATATTATGCCATAGTGAGGCAACCACAAGAGAAAATTGGTAGAAAGAAAGCCATGCAGCTCCTGACAGCTGTCTGGCTGTCAGCGGTGGTCTTCTCCTTCCCTTGGTACCTTTTCTTCTGGACGTCTGACCACTTAGTGGTTCACAAGCCAGGCTTTTACCACTGCATGTATGTTTTCCACTCTGGAAGCTCCAGGATGGGCACCACGTACAGCGTAGCATTGATTGTGGTGTGCTACCTTCTTCCTTTTGCCCTCATGTGCTTTTGCCACTACAACATCTGCAAGACGGTCAGGCTTTCAGAGATTCGAGTACGTCCGGTGACCACTTATGCCCACCTACTTCGCTTTTATAGTGAAATGAGGACCGCCACCACAGTGCTCATCATGATCGTCTTCATCATCTTCTGCTGGGGTCCCTACTGCTTGATGGGAATAGTTACCGCGGTTGGAGACTACACCTTCAACCCAGCCATGGACAACGTGGCCATGTGGATGGCGTGGGCCAACGGCGCCATAAACCCCCTGATCTACGCCATAAGGAACCCAAACATATCCATGCTTCTGGGACGAAGCAGAGAAGAAGGCTATAGGACTAGAAACATCGCAGCCTACCTGTCCCGGACACGAGCGGACAGAATTAGAGACCGGACGCGACCGGACAGAATCAGAGACCGCTACGCCAGCCGCCACGGTGCAGGGAGTCGGGTGTCTTCCTCCAGCCCTGCCAATGGGGGTGAAGTGGCTATGTGGGCTTGTAAAAACCCCGCAGTCTTCTTCTGCAGGGATGGCCAGCCAGATACAGTCACCGAAGTGGCTGTTCAAAAAGCTGAGACAGCCAACACCAGCTTGTGATTTTTCTTTATGCTGCTACACAGCAGAAGATTTACTAAAAACTTTACATTTTAAAATTAGAACCAACAAACTCTTCCCTGTGTACTAGAGCTGCACAATATGGGCAACACTCCCTATTGCAATTTACCACATCTTTAAAAATTAGTTTTAATACAGTTATATATATTTAGATATAAAAACTTAAATATCTCAACTCAATACAGTTGAGACTATACTGTCCAAACGTTTCTAGACACCTACATTCTCTCTGAAATCAAGGGTATTAATATTTTGTTAATAACAGTATTAGGGAAGATTTTAGATGCAGAACATTGCTGTGAGGATTTGATTGCATGAGAGTATTAGTGAGGTCAACCACTGATATGAGGTGATTGGTTCTGGAGCACAAACACCAGTACAGCTAAAGACACTGATGGGCTGGTCTTATAATAATAATAGTTATTATTATTTTTATTATTAATAATAATAGTATTAGGGGTGTAAATCAAAATCACAGTTCAATTAAATATAGATTATTTTATCAACATTTTCTGATAATGTTAGTTGTATTTAAATTTGCAATGTGCAGTGTTGGATCGATAGTCATCTTATTATGCACTATTTTAATTCATTGTTACATCCATAATAATAATAATAATAATAATATCTATTATTGTTATTATTATATGTTGCTCAATTCAGTAATTAGAGTCTGGATACTTTTGGACATTTAGTATGTGAGATTTAAGATTCTTTTGGACCAAAAATATGCATTTTGTGGATCATACAAAAGCATTGATTCATTCAAACAGCCACCGAAACTTTTCTGGAGCTGCTCACATCGCGCAGTGAAACATCTAATGATTGGAGAGTGGGTTCATTTGCATATTGTAGCTTTCTTCAAGAACAATATCGCAATACCATTGCCAAACTGATATACTGTACAGCCCTACAGTGAACAGCATGAATATTACAGCACAGCTGTCCAGCTCTGAATCTAGAGGGCGTTTCTCCTGCTTCATTTGGTGATTTTCTTACTTTTGCACCACTACTAGACCTGGTAAAAATGTTATTATAATTATAAATTAATTTAGATCATTTCTTAAAGAACCATTAATGGAAAAGAAATGTGTTTTATGTTCTTAAATGTAGCATTTTAGATGTAGAAGCAAATAAATTTTCAGACTTATTTTTATAACAGTAGTGTTGAATGGAACCAGACGTCGCGCTTGCAGCAGAAATATTGCCATTCTATTGATTCTCCATCTGTAATGAAGCTCCATGTTTCTTCTGAGTGTTTTTATGAAATGTCAATGTTGATGTAGAATTATTAACTAACCTCTATGACTTGCAAAGGTTGTTTACTAGTGTCTAAAACTAAGCCTCGTAAGTGTTTGAGCAGGAAAATCACCAAACTATCTAATGGTTGCAGGGGTATCAACTCCTACAGGTGCCAAATATAGAGCCATGGTCCAGGACATGGATTTGCCTTGGACTACATTGCAGTGCCAATGATGAACCCTTTAGAAAACCCATTATTTGTCTAGGCTTGGACTTTATGCTATTTTGAGATATGGGGTTGTGAAAGTATAAAACTCCCATAATTCAATTGGGTCCTTAGAGATACTCATAATGTCATAATGCTTTTCTGCTCATCTCATAGCACATCTGTGCCAGTTATTCAATGTTTTTTGGGCGGGCTGGTACCTGGAAGAGATGTGACCTATGTGGGGGTTCATACTGTAAGATTTGGGTTGGGCAACAATGGCCTAGATATTGTTTTGATTTTTTTTCTGTTATTTGCTAAGTGCCAAGAAGACATTGGGGGGAAGTGCAAATGCATTGAATCACTGTGGACAATTTAAGACATTTTGACCTTTGCTGCTCCAGTAATCACCTGACTAATGCTAGTCATCAAAGGGAATATTTCTCCATTGCACTATGAACAAGAATTAAGGAGAGTTGAGCTGTTTACTGACCTGTTCTGAGCTGAATTTGGAGTTTCTTTCCTTCTTTTAACTTTGTGGCAGCCATTGCTGCATTAAATAAACACTCAAACAATCCTGCAGTCTTCTTTTTTACATGTTTGCCAATTTATGTTGTAAGTTTTGGAAAAAAGTTTATTTTGGCCGTGAACTGTATACAGACGTTAGTGAAACTAGGAGTGTAAATCACATTTCATTACAGTTTGATCCTACATTATTTTGTTTCAGCCAATGATACAATATCTTAAAATCTGCTGTGATGCAATTCTGCTGTCAGTATGGAATATGATGAAATTTCACCCAGTCTGCTACATTTCCATGAATTTACACATGCAAACAGTTTCTAATTTGAAAATATGTATAATCAAAGGTCGAATAAACAGTTGAGTTGTAAGCAAAACGAATGAACACACATTGCGTTTTGTGTCACATAGCATTGTTATTGTCGATTTACTGTTACACCCAACATGGAAACTGTATTATAATCATTTCTGCTAGCGCTCCTCATGTACCAATATGTTAGCACTAAGCTAACTGCATTACACGTTTAAATATTTGTTCAGTCTAGATTTAACACAGACCTCAGTAGCCTGTTAACATTCCATGCATGTTAAGTGTGTAACAGATATATGAACAGATGTAAGATTGTGTGCAACATTTGTACAGGGACTACTTCAGTGAGGAGTCATTCATGGAGCTGTGACACACACCCATTTCCAGATGCCCTACAGTAAATCAGAATGTGATTGGTTCATTCTGCTACATTATCATTTCAGTGGTCAATCTGACACATGCTCCTGAAATGCCTAATCAATGGGAGAGCATTATACTACTGCTTACTATACAGTGAATATAGACCATTAACACCAGTGACAGGTGAAGTTAATAACACTGATGTCTATTTGTCTGTCAGGGGGTGGGATACATTAGGCAGCAAGTGAATAGTCATTTCTTGTAGTTGATGTGCTGGAAGCAAGAGCAGAGGGTAAGGGTCTTATCGTGATGACTAGAGCGTCTCCAAAAACAGCAGGTCTTGTGTAATGTTCCAGGTATCCAGTAATAAGTACCTACCAAAAGTGATGAAGGAAAGACTACTAGGGACTCAGTGACAGGGTCATGGGTACCCAACGCTCACTGATGTCTGTGGGGAGTGAAGGCTAGCCTGTCTGGTCAAATCCCAAAGATGAGCTCCCAAATGTTAACGCTAAGTACAGGCTTACAGTATGCAAAAGTTTGGGCACCCCTTGAAAAATGGATTTTGATGGTTTTGTGCTTGAGGAGATGTTAACCGTTCAACTATTGGACATGGAAAAAATACACAATATTTTCAGCAAACATTGATGCATAGTTAAGTTTTATGCCATAAATGGAACAAAAATGTTCCCTAACCCTAGCCCAAAAAACATTATTATGACACTGTGCAAAAGTTTGGACCCTCTAAGAGTTCCAAAGTCTCATATTCATTATTCTTTAGATCTTATGCATGGCAACAGCTGTCATTAGTAAGTGTCAGCTGGTGCCAATTTCAAAGTTTTACAAATACTCTGACACTTTAAACCATGTGCACACACTTGTGGACACTCAACAACCTCTAAGTAGCTGTACTCTAAGACTCTGAAATGAAAGTTCTTGATGCCCACAATGCAGGAGAAGGCTACAAAGTGTTGTAAGTGTTGTCAGTGTAATTAAGGAACTGTGGAGGTCATCATGAGAAAGACCAAGAAAACTCTTGGAGAGAACTGCTCGTATGCTGGTCAGAAAGACGAATCCAATCCCCATTTGCAAAAAATTTACAAGAAGATTTAGCAGACTCAGAAGTTCCACAAGATCTCTATGGAAGAGTCAGTCAAAGAAAACCTTATCTGCATCCCCACCCAACATCAGAAGTATGCAACAGAACATCTACTGAAGCCTGGTGCGTTTTGGAAACAAGTGCTGTGGACTGATGACGTTAAAATAGATTCTTTGGCCACAATCAGCAAAGTCATGTTTGGAGAAAAAAAGGAGCAGCATTTCATGAAAAAAACACCTTGCCAACCATTAAGCATGGGAGTGGATCTATCATTCTTTGGGGTTGTGTTGCAGCCAGTGGCACAGAAAACATTGTGCAGGTGGAGGGGAGAATGGATTCCACTAAATACCAGTAAATTCTGAAAGTAAACATCACACCATCTGTAAAAAAAAATTGAAGCTGAAAAGAGGATGAGCTTCTAGAACAGGACAATGATCCTAAACATACATAGAAATCCACCATGGACGACCTCAAGAGACGCAAGCTGAAGGTTTTGGGCCATCACAGTCCCGATTTAAACATCATTGAAAATTCTTAGGTAGATCTTAAAAGATTTGTGCATGCAAGACGAGCAAAAAAATTCAGAATTAGCAGCTTTTTGTAGGAAGAATACAATTTTTTTCCACCACTGTGTGCAGTGTATTCACAATGATCGGAAATCACTTCATTTTCACACATGGATTGACCCCATTGAGAATGTCTGGGATGTGCTGGAGAAGAATTTGTGCCGATGTCCAACACTCCCATCGTCTCTGCAAGATCTTGGCAAAAAATGTATGTAACTCTGGACAGAAATAAATGTTATTGCAGAAGCTTATTGAAATGATGTCACAGTGAATTCATGCTAAAGCTAAATCAAAGCTAAATGGGGTTCAACAAAATAGTGTGTGCAGCAGTCTCATGACTTCCAATTTCTGCTGGGATGGAAGAGAATAATGAGGTCTCTCAAGAAAGGTGTAGAATAATTAAAAAATAGATAAATATTAAAGAATAAAAAGTGTAATAACAACCCAAGGAGAGTCAGGGTTTATTTTTTCAATTTTCCAGCATCAAAAAATGTCTTAAATAAACAGAACACAGAAAGAACCCAAATTAAAGAGAACTATTACAAACGTCAGAGTTATCAGTCCAAAAGCATTCAGTGACATCTGATCAACAGGAAAACGCCCCAGCATTAACATCGCTGAGCAGTTTATTACAGGCTGGTCATATTTACATATTTACAGTCCTAATAACAGAGACTGATATTACAGGGATAAACACACACACAAACAGGGCAGTGCGAATGGTTTCATTACTGCATAGAGTTTGACCAGTTGTTTCAGTGCTTGTTCAGGAGTTTTTGTAGCTACTGCAGGAGGATTAATCAAAAATATTATCATCATAATATTAAAGTTTTTTTTAAAAACCTCCTTTAATATTATTTCATATGTAGTTACAGTATATATTGTGCTTCATTACCAGCATTAACTCGGTAAGGCTTTAACGCAGTGATGTCTGAGTAGTTTTTTGACATAGTTAAATAGTAAATATGTATATAAAATCATTCAGTTTGGCTTTTGGTGTAAAATGCTCTGTTATGTACAAATTTACCAAGTCATATTTGATCACAGTTGTGGTAAATGGAACCAGACATGTGGTTTCTCTGAAAACTCTCTATTCCCCTAAATTGTGATGAAGTAACTTCCTGATGCCTTTGACATTGTTGTTCCATAGTTTGGAGAAGCTTTTAGTCTAAAACTAAACATATTCACAGTGGAGGGGTACATACAGTGTGTTGATATTTATCATCATTATCAACATCCCATAGAAACACTGAGCTTCACTGGGATGGACTTGCTGTATCTGTGCTGGGGACATGACATCTGGTTCCATTCACCTCCACTGTAAAAAAGTCTCTATAATTAACAATTTCACACACAACCCACGCGAGGCCACTCAGTCAAGGACATTTAGAAAAATCAGTGTCAACAAGCTATAACTATGATCTCCATTTAGAGAGTTGGCTTTTGAAACCTCTGTAATTTCCTACGTAGCCTCGCTAGTCCTCCTTAGTTTGAGGAGTTGCTTCTTAATAGTAATGGGTAACTCCATTGGCAACAACTGAAAGCTTTGTGTTCTGGCATCACAACAAGGGGGTAAAATGGGCGGGGCTTGTCATAATTCCCAAGGTAGCACTGTCACTAAAGATGACATGAATATTTCCAAATATTGTTGCAAACAGACATAATACATGTTCATCCATTCATCCCCAGTGGGAGAACAATGGTGATGTCAAAGGCCAAAATTGCTGGATTTGAGCTAGTAGCAGATACTGACTTAGTCAATAATGCACAGATAGGACATTATAGCAATCCACACTCCTTATTAGCATTAAGGTGGTATTACATTAGAAGTGTGACTATGTTAAACATTCTTTAACAAATGTAATTATATTTTAATATTTTAATACTATAATTGCATAACTGTCAAGCAGTTTATTGGAGGGGTACTTCATCAATGTCCAAGAACTGAGGTGGACATGTCCGCATAACACCAACCTTTATACAGTTCCCAAAGGTCCTTGATATCCTTGAAAGTTTTGCAAGTGTGTGTTCTCATTTGTGTGTGTTTGCATGTGTGTCCACCATCTTTGTGTCCACGCATCACCTGCCTGAGGAGCGGCGGTTTGATGGGCAGGTGTGCAAATTAGTGACTTAAGTAGTGACTACGGTTAAACAGCAGTAAGAACAGTTCTACAAACTATGCCATGTTGGTTTTTGAGGAAAATTAGACAATAAAGGTTAAGGAAGGGGTGGGAAACCTGTAACTACTCATGTGGTTTACAGACACATCTGTATTTAATACAACATCGTCCCAGTGTTCTGGTTAATAAATGTACTGATGGTACATCATAAGAAACTGTATATAAATACAATAGAAAACTCTGACCTTAGTTTACTAATGTAAGGCATATCAGCCAGTGGACTTGCCACGGGGTAGGTTGAGATTACAGTGATTAGTCTTGATGGCTTTAGCACAGTAAACGTTACCATTACAGTTATTAGGGCCCAAGTGATTAAATAGTGGGTCACGTCAGTTAGCTTCCATAGGAAAGCACTCCTCCAGCAAACCTCCTCCAGCAAACTGTACAACACTTTATATATGTTGTTTCTGCCAGTCAGTGCAGATGTCAGTCATTGAAGTCACATGAGACAGATCAATTGTTTTATGAAGAAAGTGTCCCGAGACTTTGGACAGACAGTGCATGTAGAACTACAGACATACCCCTGATTTCTGCCCTGCGTAATGAACATCACTTATGAGGAGGTTTCAATAATCCAGCACCAATTGGGAGCCCTGCTGGATCTCAATAAGTGCAGCTGGCACAGATAAGCATGAGTTGTGCATGTGTTTTCCAGCTGATCCTGTTTCGACTACATCATATACATCCATGGAGTTTATACAAGTATTTGATGTAGGTGAAGTTCCTGGGCTTCACCACCAGGTGGCGGCGCTGTATTAGCTCAGAAGTCGAGTTTGGTGACGGGTCTCTCTCTGCTGTTCTCCGTGCTCTGGTTGTTCGGTCTCTTGCGGTTCCGCTTCATTTTGGACAGGTCTTTGTCGAAAACCTCACCAGAGCGAAGGGCAGAGACAAGATCGTCAAATTCTCCGTCCTCCTCACAGTTCTCCTTCGCTTTCCGAGCCTTTCGCTCCTTCTCCCTCTGCTCCTTCAGCTGGGAAAAGCAGGAGAGAACAGGTGAATATCACGGACTCATGATAACCAGTAGTGTACTCTGAATAGGCGAGTACACTGCCTTCTTAAGAACACCCGTCCCAACATGTGTACACACCTTTTTGCATAAGCCCTATAAGCAGGGGTGCCCAATCCTGATCCTGAGTTTCTACTACCAGGTAAAGTTCTGATCAAACACACCTGGTGGAGGCAGTAGAGACCCTCAGGGGTGTTTAAATACAAGAGACAAGGTGTGTTGAAGCTGAACCCTCCAGGGTGTTGAATCTTTAGGACTGGAGTTGGGCCCCACTGCTCTGAACCTAAATCAGGGCTAAAGGTCTTGTGTAAAAAGGTGATTATAATATGTGTTTGTTTCTTTGCGACTCTCAATTGGTTCTGACCCCCAAACAACTTTAGTACAAAACAAAAGACAACCTGAGTAAACACAATGTTTTCAAATGATCTATTGAAGGACATTCACCAATGCCTGCATCACCTGTAAGAAAAAGTAACTGCCCCTAAACTTAATACTTAGTTGTGCCACCTTCACATTGATGGGTTTTTGAACTGACGCTTTCAGGTTCTGACACAACATCTTACTTGGGTTAAAGTCAAGACTCTCAAACATCTTAATTTTTCTTCTTTCCAGAGATGAACTTCCTCTTATACAGTATTTCTCTTGATCAATGTTCTGAATCAATCCCAGCTCTACTTTAGCTTCAGACATTCTCCTCAGTTATGGTACGTAATGTGTTGTGTTTACTCATGTTGTCTTTCCGGTTGTAATAAATTTGTTTGGAGGTCTGAAACAATTAAGTTTTGTAATAAAAACAAAAAGAGGGCGAGTTTATCATAGCATTGTATATACAGTATTAGGAAACAAATGGTGGATCTAATAGTGGAACTCCAAACATGCATCTCATTTGTTGTACTGGAACAGTCTGAGTGTTGGTATTATTACAAACATTTACATATTTAATATGTTTGTGTTCATTTGTTTTGAACCTATCCATCAATACACAAAAAACAAAAGCAGACATACAGACGTAAGTCAATGTAACAAGATGTTTAAATCATTCCTATCGGTCCATTTTAACAGTGTAAATCTACTACATTTTTCTCCATTTCTAATAAAAAAGTTCTATTTTCATACATGACTGGCAGACACTGATCAACTAGAACATTAACACCACCTGCTGAAACAGATCGGACTGTGGTGCACTGTGTGATCTGACCCTTTTCTATCAGACATTAATATTCTGTACAACAGGAGCTCTTCTTTAGGATCAGCCCAGACAGGCTAGCCTTCACTTCATGAATACATCAGTGAGTCTTCGGTGCTTATGGTGATTCTTGTTTATTCAAGACCTGCTGTTCTGGAGATGTTTTGGTCTTGAAATTTTGATCAGTGACTATTTCAGTGGAAAACACAGCGATACATTGAAATATTTTTGTTTCCTGTCAGCTTTCCTAGGTTTTGCCTGATCAGTAGCATGTTACCTCACTACATAGTTGCAAATCTGAACAGCAAGTGGATCCACATTGCTACCTGATTGAAAGTTTCAGTACTCTGTTCGAAACAAGATCAAGAAATACACTGGTTATACCGCTCGCATTTAAACGAATATGTTTGGTCTCTGCAGTCCAGCAGAAAATACTTTACATTTGTGCTCTCACTGGTGGAAAAACACAATATTCACATCCACTACACTATGGGACTATATGAGCCATAGAAATAACAATCTGTTTAATTTCTGTGGGTGTGGATACATTTATTACTGCATTTGCTGTACATTACAAAGTCCTGTTAAACCACGCGGTAATGGAATCTTACACCGCCATGAGCATTACTAGCATTCACATGGACATGTACCTGAGCCTCCAAACGTGCCCTGCGCTCCTCCTCTTCTTTCCTTCGCCGGGTGTTTTCGTTGTCCTGCTTGGCCTCAGAAAAGGCCTGCAGGAACTGATCAAAGATGCCGAAGAAATCATCGGGCTGCATGCTGGTGGAATCCTCTCCAAAGTGCTTCAGTGCCTTCTGGAACTGGAGAGGAAAATGAGAAGAGAAACAATGGATAAGACTAAGAATATGACCGTCTGACAGCAATAACTGTGGGGTGATTTTAATCCAGCATGAATCAGCAATATACTGTATGTAGTTTTTCCACAGTCGAACTGTAATGACTAGGAACTGACTCCAGTATGAATTTGCAGTGTATGTAGCTTTCAGTCTGACAGTAATAACTGGAATGATTTTAATCCAGCATGAACTTGCAGTGTGTGTAGTTTTCACAGTGTGACAGGAATAACTGTAGTGACTTTAATCCAGTATGAATCTGCAGTGTGTGTAGTTTTCACAGTCTGAGAGGAATAACTGTAGTGGTTTTAATCCAGTATGAATCTGCAGTGTGTGTAGTTTTCACAGTTTGAGAGGAATAAATGTAGTGATTTTAATCCAGTATGAATCTGCAGTGTGTGTAGTTTTCACAGTTTGACAGTAATAATTGTGGAGTGATTAGAAAGCCATAAGCAATTCCATGGCCACCTTGTTAGCACTCACCATGTGAGTTTCAATATGACTTTTCAAAAACTGTCCAATCAGCATTACTGCTCCTCATACTAAAGTTTGATTTGCTGTGGAGTGTATTTTCCTCTGTTAATTAAAAGTACCAAGTGGTTTAACCATCGCCTTTCTCAGAGAGATCACAAGTTCAATCCCCACTGTCAGAGAGAGAACATTTGGCTTCACTCACTCACTCACTGCTCCCTCTCCATTTACTCCAACTATCCCAGCCAGCACAGGTGTCTGCTAGCTTACAAGAAATTCTCATTTCAAAAGAAGGCAAGGCAGCCCCAAATGTTTTGTGGTGAAGCTAACGGCCTTATAAATACAGCCAGATCTGTTCCATGTGGTCCTTCATGAGCTAAAACTGGGCCAAACATGCCTTTGAAATGGATCTCTCTGTCTGACCCTGGTTAAACATTAACTGTGTGTGTTTCCAGTGGTTTCAATGTCCATGTAGGTAGGGAGGGGTCCAATAAATCCAAATGTAAGCAGTGATTTAACTCCTACAATGAGGGCCACTGAGGCCTCGATGGGGCAGACTAGTGCATTAGTCACATTTTTAACATGCACTTAAAAGCAAACGGAGCTCCCATGTTTAAGGGTGCAGATACAGAGTTACAGACTTTATCACATTCAGCCTTAAACCTTCAGCTATGGTTCCTCTTAGGCTACGTGCACATGACCGTCCCATTGTTCAATTCCCATCTTTCTTTCTGCCTTCACGGTTTAATCTCTGACAGCTTACTTTTACTAGGCTGGTTCACATTTGTTGAATCATCAGTCTCCTTGGGGTATACTTACTTTTTCACACAGCCTACCAACATGCATGCACACACAATAACATTAACACCAGTATTACTGAAGATCCCCCTCATGCTGCTGAAACAGCTGTGGTGCACTGACCCCTTTCAGAGTCACCATTCACTTTTTAAACCACAGTTGTTCTTCTTTGGGTTTGACAAGCTAGCTTTCAGTCCCCACAGTCATCAATAAGCCTTGGGTATCCATGTCCCTGTCACTAATTCACCAGTAGGCAGGTGCTAAATACTGCAGACCTGGAACCCTATTGGGGTGGGCCACAATATCGATATTGCAATATATCGTCATCCTTGCTCACGTGATACAATGATCAATACGCCGGCGGCAATATCGATATTTAAATTTGCCGCCATATTGACTCACCGGCGTCGCTACCTCTTCTCTCCTCTGGGTGGCGCTGCTCCACTTAGTGCAGAGGATTTGAAGAGCAGAAGAAGATGCTTGTTTTGCTCTAAACTTTGAAACTGAAATAGTTGGATGCAAAAAAGCTCGACTGAGACGCCCCAGTCTGAGTTTGGTTTTAAGAACATTGATGGAACAGCGTCTCTTTCCTGCACTTCTTGCACAGTGATGGAGCCACAACCAGCGAGTCGTTCAGCGTGAGTACCCATATCGCTGGAGAGCTTCTTTAAAAAGGAGGAAAGACTCAGTATCTAAGTGGGAATACTGTGTCCCCGCCAATATCTAGCGTTTGCTGAACTGTCCTCAACAATATAGACAGAAGCGTATTGCTGCATAACTTGTCCGGTAAAGAAAGGGTTAAAACCATCGCGCTGTAGCAGAATGCGCATTAATTTTAACCCTGTTTATGCTGGACAAATTATGGAGTGATCCGAGTTGTTTGTTCCTGTACCTGGAAGATGCTTTGGACAAAACGTCAGAAACATGAATAAATGTAAATGTTGTTAGTACGATGCTAGCACAGCTTGCTAAGCGACAAAGTGACAAAGTGAAGACCCTGAAGCTGAAGTAGCCGTTGCACTGAGCTTCCGATCGTGGCCGCAAAGCAAATATAGGAAATGTGACAATAGCGTTGCTGTTACTTAAGTAAATTAATAAAGCATCCCCATGTTTCTGAGTAATATCGCTACGTGATTGTTGTGCGATTATCACGATATCGTATTATATTTATTTTGGGCCACATATTCCATATTGTATCATATCGTGAGATACCCTGCGATTCCCACCCCTACTCCACAGATGCTCTAGCCATCACAATCAAAGTAGCTCAGATCCTTACTCCATCACAACTCCAACTTCAAGAACTGACTGTTCACTAGCTTGCCTGTCAAGTGTCATTGTAATAAAATAACTAGATAGTCAATGTTAGTCACTTTACATGTTAGTGCTCATAATGTTATGTCTGATAAGTCACTTCAATGACCAGACTCTTGACCAGGGGTGTCCAGCACAGTTAGGAGATCTTCCTGTTCAAGCACACCTGGTTCAAATCACCTGTAAATGCCAGGTTTAGTGAGTGTGTTTGAGGAGGAGAACCAATTGGCTGGACTGTAATATAAGCAGCTCTGTACAGCAGTAGACCTGAAAGTTTTTACTGCTCCTAACACCCGATCCAACTAATCACCTCATTAATGAGCCCTTACTGAGCTGAGTGTGTTAAAGCAGGAAAATCACTAAAACATCTGCTTCTAAAGACCTTAAACCCTTTACTGCCTTATATCGTCTTCATGCAGCAGCACCACAGACTGTCCACAGCTACAAATACGACTTTATCCTTAAGCAGAGAACACTGCTGAGGCAAAAAGTCTTGCATTTCATTCAGTGATATTTCTTACCAGCTCCTTGGCTTCCTGGAGAGAATCCTCCACATCTGAGAAGCTGAAACCGGCCACAGTGATGAACTGACTGACCACAGACACAAACTTATCACCAGGGTCTGCAGGACGACTCTTCTGATACTCTAGTTCCTACACACACATACACACACACACACACACACACCCAGTGAGAAAGAAATTGAGAGAGAGAGATTGAGAGAGATGTAACAAACTGAAGAAGACCTGGGCGATAAAAACGATAATGATCATTATTGCAAAATAACTTTCAAACATTCCGTTCATGTTTTGACATCCATCCGTCCATTCATTATCCAAACCACGTATCTGATTAATTCATGTGGCTGGAATGATTAAATGATTAACATAGCCCCTGTGCAAGGAAGACACACATTATTAAGTGTTCCTTTTTGGTGAGCAGGGGTTGTCTAGCGGTTAGGACATTGCTCTTGTGATCACAGGTTCAAGTTCTGGCCCAGGTAACACTGAGGTACCCTTGGGCAAGGAACTATCCCACCACACTGCTGCCTGGGTACTGTAATAGTTGCCCGCTGTTCTATATTTGGCTCCTCCCTGCCTGTATTCATTTAGAAATGACCAAACCAATTTCGAGAATTAAGATTTTAGTTTATTATATATTCTTATTATTTTAAATTGGACATTCATTTGTGTATTATTACACACACACACACACACACATACACACACACACACACACACACACACACACACACACACACACACACACACACACA
>JBBIGC010000001.1:49421834-49439374 GCA_037576955.1 Lepidarchus adonis
CACATACATACACACACACACCAATATGCGCTGTTAGTGATCGTATCTTCACTCACCGCTAATGTTTATAAGGTAAGCAGCCTGGTCTTAGCACTGCTTGTGCCCCGTGATGGCCACTTCTTTATTGCAGACTGTCCTGATTTTAAACAAATGCACAACATTCGTACCACTTAGAACTGGGGCCTGCTGGCCAGTCTCACAGAGACCATGTCTGTACCCACGGTCGCCCCGAAACTGAGTTGGCTTCCGAAGACTCAAGATCTTAAAATAATAATATTAATAATAATAAGGCCAAGTATAATTGCAAGTTGTTTCCATTTATGAGTGACAGCAAAAGAAAAACAAGAGAAAAAAGTTAAGAGCCACTGGATCATATGCATTCCACTTGCATAGTTTCTGACTTTGTTGTAATGCGAACCAGCTCAATGGAGAACAATAAAGGAGGGGGAAAACACAAGGCCCATGTTCAGCTTGATGTTTGACCTACAGTGGACCTTGTTCAGACTCCACTCTTGCTATGTTTGCACTCTAGTCAAGCTTATTTTTTTTATTTCACACACATACACACACACATATATTATATATATATGCATGACCCCCTCCCCTTGTGGCTGGCATGAGGTCATTGAGCAGTAAGGTAACTATAAAAGCTCACCGAGCTTCTACAGGACATTTTTCTTCTGAGAGTTCTCAGGCTTGTCAACAGCCCACTATAGTTACAGCTTTCTCCTTTAACTACAAGAAAGATTTGGATTGTGAATGCATATAAACATTTCTACAAAACTAAAAGAAAAACAAGAAGAAAAAGGAAAAAAAAATTAGACCTGGGATCCAAATGAGTTGTAATAATCGACTGGTCCACTCGCATCTGAACAAATATATTCTCCCAGTGGAGTTTCACATATAATCACACCTGCGACCAGTCAAGTTCACAGATTTAAGGATCCCACCTCACCCCACCCCCAGCCCGAAAAAAAAAGATAAAAGAATAAAAAAATAAAGTCATTTCATGCAGACATTTGGCCATTTTAGTTTAGTTTGATTTTATCTCCCCAGTGGAATGTTCCTTACACGTTTCATTGCAGCTTATTAGAAGGTCTGATAGAACCAACCTTGATTTTTTCAATAGTTTTTAAATTACATTCACTCTTCACAGTGAAACAGGTGCATTTATAAGATCTACTGTTGTTGACCAAAAAAACCCACAGCACAGCTGTAGAGCACAAAAGCGGCCCAACCTCCACGTCTTTTACCCATTTATTATCTACTAGTAGCTGTGATAAGAGAAGAGCAGTAGTAGTAGTACATCTAGAGGCCGATCAGCCATTGGCCTTGCCCCCTGCCAGCATGTGGGCACTTTCTTTAAGGTAGAATCACTGATCTTTGGCAGCTGACACAAGACGCGCTGAAATAAACTAAATTCCAGTGATTTGTTTTTCTTCTCATGATGATACTTTTCACAAACTTCCAGCTGGAAAAAAAACGCATCGTCACTTCGCAGTTTCACTAGATTCAGAGTTCACATTCAGTAGCTTCATCATTACCGCTTCACCTTTAACGGCGCTGTAGTTACATTCTGGCGCCTGACCATTTTAAGGTGGAACAAACTTGAATAAGCAGCTCATCAACCTTTTTCTTTGTTTTAGGGAAAAATGTAGTAAACAAATGTTCCAAAGCTGGAATGTCACTGGATGCACTGGGTCCAAAAGGCTACAGGACATTTAACCACAGAAATAATCCATATGCCAATTATGGACTGGATATCAGAAAGGAATATTAATATATACACATATATAATCGTTCTCGCTGTGTGGGGTGTTGGAGAAATTGGAGGGCAAGGCCTCATCTTTTGTGAAGTGCTTTAGTTAGAAACAGTTCCGTATTGTCATTGTATCACAGAAGCTAAAGTTGTATTGTGCCACCTTTTGTGTGGTGTGTTCATGTGCAGTAATACCCATATTTCAACACGATAATAGATTATAGATTAATAGATAATAGATTTTTGCATAAATCAGAGTTTGAGAAGTAAACAGTTTCCTCCACAGTGGGTTTGGTGTGAACTGGTTCAGACTGGTTTCTCTTCAGTGGAGATGAATGGAACCAGATGTCTCAAACACAAACAGAACCATCATATCTTCTCTCCAAACCCCCAGTGAAGCTCCACTTGTCTCTGAGTGTTGATATGGTGAAATAATGAATCTAAGCTAAATCACTTTGGGGACTATTTTACCTCACAGTGCCCTGCATGTACCCCTCCACCTTGAATGGGTTCAGTTTTAGGACCTAAAGCTTCTCCAGACTCTGGTAGAACAATGTCTCCGGCAACAGCAGCATTTTCATCACCAGCTCATGCAGTTAAGAGCTTCTAGAGGAACCAGATGTCTGGTTCCATTCACTTCAGAGCAGACTGCCCTGATTGACTTTATTTACACCTGTACTATTGAATATGTTTTTCCCTCTGATGACCACCTTATCCAGTGACTATCAACTTTGTACCATTTTTGATGAGCATAAGCTGTAATTTCATCATTTTGTTCCTCATAAAGAAAACCCAGCTTAGACCTCCTCCCCCTACGTGGGACTGTCAGCGACTACAGAACGACGTCACGTCCTCAGAGGTCTATGGTTAGAGGCCTGAGCTACTGGACTCCTCCTCCACTGAACTGACGAAACCCTGAGAAAGGCTGTTTCCTGTTCACTGCTGAGAAAGTGGTACACCTCCATACAGAACAAACACGCCTCCTTCTCTGACGTGTGCACTTGAAACTTTAAAAAACAAAAAAATAAAAGAAAAACAACACATGCGCGCAAATACACAAGTCTACAGAGCGAAACAAACCAAACAGGAAAATGAAGGAAAAACACACTGATGCTTTAAATACGCTGCGTCTTAGTAACACCTGTCTATTGCTACACTAGACACGACTCAACCAGAGACGAGTGTGTGTGTGTGGGAGGGGGTATTTTGGGTTTAGGCACAGCATGAACACAAACACAAACTCCAAATTGACTCTATAATAAATTCCAAATATAGAACAATAATCTCTTCTAGATTTTTTGGTGTAGTACTAAAATAGAAATGGACTTTCCAGATAAACTCGTCAGAATCTCACTGCTGGCATGCACGTCTACAGAACTTCTCATGCATACACTCACCTAGAGAGGCACCTTCCACGCAGGTTTCGAACTGGTCTGGAATAGTTTGATCTCATTGGTTGATTGCTTTCAGTCTCATTTGCAATTGTGGGCAACAAATTAGAAAACATTAAAGGAATAGTTTGGTTTAAAAAAAAAGATATTTTTTTACCCAAACTCAATCCATGAGTCAGGTCACGTACATTTCCTTCACTTCTGCACTGGAGCTACAGAGCCAACTTAACCAAACGCAACACTCGCCCAAAACCCTTCAGCTTTGTAGCTCCATTACAGAAGAAGACTTCACAAACCAGACCTTCACTGATGGACCACATTCAGGCAGGAGGGTGTGTGCAATGAAAACGCTCCGTGAACTATTCCTTTCACACAACCTGCACTCCTCCCTTCCACGAGCACACAGATCTACTGCAGCCGCTGAGAGGACATTTTGCAGATACACTTACAGTTTGGCTTGTTTAACTTGTCTACCAGCACAAAGCAGGAGGCTAATCAGCCCTATAGAGCAAGAAGACTTCACTTGCATCCTTCTGTTAGAACATCACTGCACAAAGCATGAGAGAAAATAAGCTTCCAAACAGAGAAGAATTCCCAAGAGCAAAGAAAAACAGCGCCACTTTTAAAAAGGCCGTAGTTCAACATTCACTTTCCTAAAGGCTGAGCAGGCAACAGTCCTTTCCCCTCTACACTATGAGCTTTAAAATGGCAAAGAGAACAGAGAGAAGCCAAATAAAAGCATACACTGGATGAGAGAGAGAAATAAAAACCTGCAAATCATGTTCTTTTGGAAGAGCTTTTCAATTTTCTTCTCGAAAAACAAAACAAAAAAACTTCATGTTGACCATCACCCGCACTGAACAAACAGCTGGGACCAAAACTTTCACTGGAAAAGAACCGGAAGAGTAGGAATCCTGAGATATGGGGCAGGGTGGGGGACAGAAACAAACAACTGCCTCCCTCCTCCTAACACTCTGCAGAAATACTGAGGGCTTCAAGTTCACGTCACCCATAAACACCGACACGACAGGAGCTCTGCACCAAACAGCTGCTGGTCTGGGAAGAACAGGAATGTCAGTGAGTGAATCTGTATCCAAAGAGATGTGAAACAGGAAAGGAGGGAATTCCAAGGCAACTGTGACTTGAGATAAACTGATTAAAGGAACAGTTGGCGCAAACATGCTAATGTGGCCAGAAATGAATGAACCGCCTCATTTCACTGGAATAAACCTGACCTGCTGTTTTGCTTTTGAATCGTATGAATCGTATATTTTCTGTGAACAATGAAACATCTCCACTCCTGATAGTGGGACAGCAGATGACTGAGTCACCACCATTCACTAGTTTGTCTTCATTCATTTTCAGCAGCATCAGCGTTTCTGACCAGACCATTCCTTTAAATTGAGAGGAGCTGATTGTTCTCCCTCATCCTCTTCGTCTTCAACTTCAAGGTCATGGTGTTTGTGCCTACCTGAGACAGACAGAGCAGACTTCATTGAGATAAAGTCCTGTTAGCTGAGCCCAGATATTGTGCTCAGGGACGTTCAGCGCACAGGGTTTAAGTTCCAGTCTGAAAACCTCAGCTAATTGGTTTCACCTGCAGAAGTGTGTCCACTTCCAGGTTAAGGAAAAACCAGCAGGATCTTCATCCTGAACACCATCGTCATCATCATGAACATCAACAACAACAATAAGATTAACAACGTCAATGTCACCACTTTCAAATAACAATTAGGAACTGGTGAAGAACACAGAAGGCTGCAGGGTGTAACTAAACGTCTATCAGCCCATTCCCTCGGCCGGAAGACCAACCTCCCTATAGATCCACCACAACGCGGGATAGTCATCGTAAAAGCCAAGATGGATCTGAAACTGATAGCTTTTGAGGTAACTCCACACTCTAATAAGAGAAAAGACGAACAAAGCGAAATACTCTGTACAACTTTTTAAGCTAGTTGTGCATAAAAAAGCGCCCCTCTCCACTATCTGCTCAATTAGCTACTAAACCAATACCCAACTATACTCTCCTATTAATAAGCAGGATATATAGAGAGATATAAATATAGAGCTAATACTGGTTAAACACAGCACTTACAAAGGATTAATTTCACACTACAAGAAGAAAGGATAAACAAAATCTGAAGAAAAAAAAGCATGTAAAATGAGACTGGGCCTGTTACGTGAGAATCAAGCACAGGGTGGGTAAGGTGCAGAGGAAAAAGGGCCCTGCTGAATTTAAACTCCCTCGCTGAAGCTCAGCATCTCACGGTGGAAGTGCTGGGTGGGATCGCTCAGGATGACGTTGCTGTCCATGGAGGGGTGCCACACACGGCCCAGCCCGAGGGAAACCTCCTTCACCAGGTTATGCACAGGGTCTCCCTCAATGAACACAGACTGATCCGGGTCAAAGTCAATGCTTTCCTCAGACACGGTCAGCACCTTCAGGTTGGAGCCACGTAGGCGAGAGATGGCCACCAGGTTGTGGGACCACACTGTATAACCTGCAGCACAGGATTCAGAGAGATGGTTTGTTAATTATTTTATTGGGTTAATGAAAACCAAAACACACATGCAGTAGAAAGGTTGACCTTTCAACAAAATTCCCAAACAATGTTTACATTCTTAACCATCAAAGTCTTAACCATCACTCTGACATTTCCTATCTGCGCAAGTTTAGCAACAGGTTGCTGATGTTCCTCACACATGAATTGGTTAGAAAACCAGCTTGAAATCCACCAATCCATGGTCAGATAGTGGTCTAGAATTTTCTGCATTTGTACACCATTATCCTGTCCAGGAGTGCTTGACCTCATAAGAATGTTATTAAGAGTGTTCTGGTTTGGGCCTGTTTTGCTACATTATCAAGGATCACAGCCACCCAGCACGCAGTCTGTTCTCCCTGCTACCGTCTGGCAGGCGCTACAGGAACATGACTGCTCGCACCACACGACTGAGGGACAGTTTTTATTACAGGACCATCAGACTCCTGAACTCCTAATCTACCACTACACACTGCCAACAGGCTTCTGAACTCAAACTACCACCACACACTGTCAAACTGTCATTCTCTTGCCTTCCAATGTGCAATATTGGTGTTCGCTGGTCACTTTTGTACATCGCACCTTACATGCTCATTTTCCCTATATTTTTGGATATACCATAATATATTTTACTTTTTTTGCTTTTTTTGTCCATATGCTGAGTTTACTGGTTCTACTTGTCCAGCACATTTCATTGTACGGTTAATCCAACGTTAACATATGACAATAAACAGAACTTAAACTTACATCTGGGCCTGGACGGCTTACCATCACTGACAAAACATCATTCTGAACTAAACCAGAGAATTCTAAAAGGAAATTTTCAGGGCTTCTGTCCATGAACTGAATCTCAGAGACAGTGGGTCATGCAGCAAGACAACAATCTTAAAACACACAAGTGGTCCTACCAGAGAACGGTTAAAGAAAAATAAAGAGAATGTTCTGGAATGCCTGAGTCAAAGCTGAAATAACTGCAAACAGATTTTATATTCTAGTTTCTTCAAAATAGCCACCCTATGATGACTGATTTGCACACTCTTGTAATGTACATGCCCAGCTGCAGCAGAAGACGAAAGAATTTGACTTTTTTCATTAGCACGCGATGACCGCATGGACGTGCAGGACACAGCGCAGCTTCTTATTTTTATTCTTTGAGATGTGCGAGGAGCTGGCAGCTCTGCAACACTGCAAAGTGTTGAAGTGGGATTCTTTGCATAATCATCAGAGCAAATAGACTTAATCAGTCTCGTTGACTTCTATGCCGCCCTCCCAAATGACACGAACCCTAACATAAAAAAAACATGCAATGAAGATGTCCACACTTTTTGGCAGCATGTATATCTGTGAGCAAACCGTTTCATGCATGAAACTCCTGAAAACTCAGATGAGATCAAGATTGACAGATGAACATCTGCATCAGTGTTTGAGACTGGCCGTGACTAGAATGGAACCGGACATTAAACTTCTCACCAGCCAGATGCTGGCCAACAGTTCACACTGAGGAACATGCAGTACATAGGTAAGCTCACTTTTCTGACTTGAGTCATTCTGGAGTATAAACAAATATAATCATAAAATCCACTGGGATAAAATCCATCTCCACAACCATACTGGTATTGAAGTGTATTGTGCTGTGTAGGTGCTGTATCACTTAGTTCAGTTTCTCAGCCTGCTTGCCTTGTGGTTTTCAAAAGGAAGTTGATGAGAAATCAAACAGTGGTGTCTACTAGGCTACTCTACTGGAACCTACAAAACTGGATTATAAAGAAAAAACACAAGAACTTTGAGTGACTGCTCGTGAGTCATTTAAGTGATTCTGCTCGGACAACTGAAGCTCAACTTTAACCTAAGATTGTGCACAAATCAACAGTAACTTCCTTCTGTGAAGAACCCAGAAAGGGTTATTTGATTGATTATTGATTTCATAAATATTGTTATTATATATTTCCTGACTATTTTTTTTCTGTGAAGAACCCAGAAAGGGTTATTTGATCTCGGAAAGGGTTATTAATATTTGGTTGTGTGGGGCTTACTGTAAAACAATAAATGTTTACATTTCCGCACCCCTGCGATCGTCACACTTTTTCCTGTTACAAACTGACCCTGGCTCCCCCATCAAAGAAGGGAAAAGTTATGTGGTCCTCACTGGAAAAAGTTTGGGGACCCCAGGTGTAGACACACAAACAGTCATTACTAACATACAATAAGTCACCAAAAATTGTGATGTCGATCACTAGACAACTGTTAGGTTCCTAACAATCGATAAAGTGACCGCCAATGAGGTGTACATTGAGTGTGAAGGACAGTGTAGAATGACTATGCTATCACCACACAAACAGTTAACTGTTACACACTATTATAAACAGGTTTATTTATATACTTTGTTTATTTGGCTTACAAACCAAATTCCAAAAAGTTGGGATGCTTTATAAAATGTAAATGAAAACAAAATGTAATGTGTAAATCTTAGACTATATTTTATTCACAACAGATCACAGAAAACCCATCAGATGCTGAAAGTGAGGCATATTACTATTATATGAAAAATGTTAGCTTAATACAGGATTCTAGCTGCAAAACAGTTAACAGCAACACACCTTCCGGTACAGCTTCTAGTGTAATCCTCTGTGTACCGGATGAATTATGGAGCATGGACTGCAGGCAGATCAGTTCAGCAGCCGGACTCTTCTACTATATAGACGTATTGTAATAGATGCAGTATGAAGTTTAGCATCATCTTGCTGAAACACAGTCCTGATCAAAAGTTTAAGACTACTTGCCAAATGGCAAAAAAATAATATGTCGCATGGTTGGATCTTAACAAGGTTCCAAGTAGATTTTCAACAGCTACAAGAAGACATGGGTGTGAGGCACAACATTTTTTGAGCTTAAACTGAATCTGGCTGTTTTACAGCTGATCAAAAGTGTACACTGACAGAAATCAAAGTAATGAGTTGATCCCTTAATGCTTGATGCAAACGTTTTTATTGATTTTTTCACTTTGTCTCTTTGGGACAGAGCAGACAGCAGCATTTCTTGATTATATTAACATCCAAGATAGTGGTCTCTTTTGTCCAAAATGTTTACACTTATTGTCTCTCAAGCCAAACAATACAGTACAAGGACATCAGGTGTTCTGACATCCATGTCCATCATCACCAGACACTCCTGTTTTACAGAGCTCTTCCAAAATTCAGCCTAAAGAACGATCCACTGCAGACACCACCTGACCTTGGACTTCTGCGACCAGGCCTGCCAGAGGCTGATGGCTGAAAGAGGAGCATATGGAAGCAGTGCATGAGGACATTGATGCAGAAACCATCTCTACTCTTCAGGCCATTACCAACTACAGGAGACCACCACTGACTCCCTTCCAGATGGGATGAACATTGCAGTTTGAGGCACAGAACACTGTGGCAACAAGGAAGATCACCCCTCCACCCAAGAAGCAGGTACTGTCAGACTACAGCTGATGAGAGTAAAACTGCACAGAGTCAATCCACAGAAAGCTACTGAACCAGACAATATTCCTGGTAGATTGTTTAGGGATTTTGAAGACCAATTAGCAGATATTGTCATCTGCATCTTCAACATCAGCAACGCGATGGTTACAACACGCTACAACCATCATTCCTGTGCCCCAGTGTGCTGAAGTACTTCGAGAGGCTTGTCATGAGTCTTTTCAAGACCCTGCTGATCCCTGCTGAACCCGTCAGGGTTCGGTTCCTCTGAGTGTGACATAACCATGCACGTTGATGCAAGTTGAGGACCCCCTGTATTGTTAAAAGTGTTCAACAGATGATCCCATGACCACTGATTCTGATTTGTACAGAAAAAAAGACACGTGTAAATATTGTTTATAGATTTTGTTCAGCATTTAGCAGTCATTCCTGAGCAGCTGAGTGGGAAGCCAAGCCTGCTGGGCCTGAACACCTCCCTCTGCAACTGGGTCCTGGACCTCCTGACTGGGAGCACTCAGTCAGTCAGGACTGGCAACATCTCCAGTACCACCACACTTAACACTGGTGCTCCAGAGGGCTCTGTGCTTAGGCCACTGTTGTTCAATTTGCTGACCCATGACTGTGCAGCAACGCACAGCTTGAACCACATCAAGTTCGCTGATGACATAACGGACTGCTCTCAATAGCAAGAATGAGTCAGAATACAGGGAGGCTGGATTTAAAAAAGGAGATGGTTGCAGACTTCAGGAGCACTGCAAGGAACCATTCTCTGCAAATACACTGATGGCTCAATCCCTGGTTTCCAACTGGAGAAAAACCTCACAAGTTTACATGCTGCTCAGAGACTACAGAGCATCCACACACCCTGACACCCACTTCGCTAACTAGTCCTCATCATCAATTTATTATTTAATTCAACATTACGTTATTCCCCCTACTCCCTGTGTCATGTTTACATGCGCTTTTTGCACCATCCTGCAACATTGGCAAAAAATGTGCACATTACATTCTGCTTTTATTTATATTTTACACAGCATCCCAACTTTTTTGGAACAGAGGTTGTACATTTTAATGTGTATTTATTCATGCAACAACTTTTTAATACTTAACAAAAATATAAAATCTAGTCTCTACTAAATATAAATCATCTAGTGTATGTACAACTACATGTACCATACACTTACTGTAGCTCACACTCAAACATATGTTTCACACACAAGTTATGATGAAGCCAACTAAACAAAACCCCTATTACTGTTGAGGTGAAAGTGTGTTTACATACCGTGGATGATGAGAACAGCGAGATGCACACACCTCCAGGCTAGCAGTACCAGTGGATCTTCATTGCGGTTAACACTGAGGTCGGGAAAGCCTCCATCGTCCCTCACCAGCACAAAGTGTGTGAGTGTTTTGTGGTACTGCTGCGAGATGAGCTCCAGGACGCCGTCGGTCACCAGCGTGCTGAAGCTATCCAGATGGATTCTCTCCAGAGGCAGGCTGGGCTTCAGCACCCTCAGCAGATCTTGACTGCACACATCCAGAGCCATTAGGTACACACGCAGGTTAGCACTGCGTCGCACCAGGGCCTGCAGGGAGGAGAGAATGAAGTCTGGTCAAAGTGAAATTAAGCTTTCTAAAACTTTCCACCAAAATAATATTGGTTTCAGCCATCTAAAATGAATTAAATTCAATGAAGGCACATTTTTCTATACACCTCTAAACTGGCTTCCTTATTTATAGATTTATTTATAGCCATGTTATTCTTCTGTCAACATTAAATGTGGCTCGAACAGAAGGGAGAACCCACACAAATTAAATATCAAATCAATCGGCTCATTAATGGCATTAAATATTTGAAAAATTTCAGTTTTTCCAAATTTTGGTCAAAAAAATGTTGGGAGACATTTAATCAATATTCCTCCATTCATCCTAATGATGTATCACCATACTTTGTCCTAGAAACATCACAACCATTAAACGAGTCCGAACACTTTAAGCTTTTTGCCTGTAAATCAGCTTCTTTATATCTTCTATACTTTTTGAATTAGAGAGTTTTAGTTGAGTATTAAAAATCTGGAATTTTGTTCATTTGTTTGAATTGGCAGAATTGGGGTGCTGCTAGAGTGGTAACGTCACTCCCACTCTAGGATTTTGCCCTCAGCGTTTTTATCAACATTTTTGTGGTGTTTTCTTGTATCCTTCAGTCAATTTTTATCTTTCATTGACAAATTCTACATAAAAATGGAGGAAAACTTGTTGACATGATTTTTCTAGTGACAGGACATGTGGTTTTTAAACTGTGTGGCTAGATGTCGAGACCTCGCTGCCCAAGCTTCATATTAAATCCATTGTTTGAGTTTAAAAATTCACCTCAAAACCAGTGAAGACCTGTATTTGTAGATCGACTGTTTCTGTCAATATGATTTTAATAGTGACAGGATTTATTTTTAAACATCAACAATCAGCTGTCATTACTGCTTCTGTGTGAAAATAGCTAGCCTAGCTTCAGTTCTACAGTTAGTGTCTGTGTGTTAACCTGGTTACGGGCACAAATGTTAACTCCTGCTCTCTGATTGGCTAAAGCACCCGAGGAAGTGCATACAGACTAGCTCATCATGACTCAGCAATAATTTTGTAGAAATTAGTAGAATGTGAGTGTTATTTGTGTGTTGGTTCCCATTTCCAGAGTTCTCCTGGTAGAACCCTGAAATTATCTGTAGGAACAATCACATTCTTGGTATGGGCTCAATTAGTGGTTAAATCTGCTACTGAGAGTCTCTCGCGCACACACTTCATTTAGATTTCTATTATCACTTTATACTACCCATGTTTATTCTAATGAGAAATTATTTTTGATTCAGACAGACTCTCACTGCTAAGAGACATGCAGCAAATTATTTGCCCAACTGCCTAACACTTTTTTGTGTATCAGCTTTATGAGCCCAGAGTGAGCACAAAGAGGCGATGTTTTTTTTTGTACAACCCCTGGCAAAAAGTATGGAATCACCCATCTCAGATGATGTTCATTCAAATGTTTAATTGTGCAGAAAAACCACCCAAGGACATACATGCCACAAAACTATTGTCACTCAACAATCCAACCTTGTGGCTGTATAAAACACTTTAAAAAAGAAAAAGAAAAAAAAGAAAGATAACTAGTAAATGACAACTGTTTTAAAAATCAAACAAAGAAAAAAATCTAAGGAAAATTATATGGAATCACCATGCACTTTGCATTTCTAAAACAGACACCTGTATCTGATTACAACTGCTAATCAGTCTGCAGTTAAAACCGAGAGATTGCACACATTAGTGATGTGTTGAACCAAGACGATTGACATAACTCATGACTCCAACAGGAGAGATGTCAGTTGAAACAAAGGAGTGGATTATCAAACTTCTTGAAGAAGGTAAATCTTCACGGAACGTTGCAAAAGATGTTGGTTGTTTCCAGTCAGCTGTGTCTAAAATCTGGACCAAGTACAAATCAAATGGAAAGGTTGTAAAAGGAAAGCGTACTGGTCAACCAAGAAAGACATCAAAGCGCAGAGACAGAAAACTTAAAAACAAAAAAAGCACAACAAAACAAATGGGCAGAAAGTGGAGTCAATATCTGTGACTGAATAGTAAGAAATTAAATGGGATTTACATACAGGTGGTGCAACAAATACTAGTAGTGTTTTTATTTGGTGATTCCATATAATTTTCCTCAGATGTGTGTGATTTTTTCCTCTGTTTGTTCTTTAAAACAGTTGTCATTGACTATAGTTATCTTTCTTTGTTTTTTATACAGCCAAAAAGGTTGAATTGTTGAGTGGCAATACTTTTGTGGCATGTATGTGCTTGTTTTATTTTTCTACACAATTAAACATTTGAATGAACATCTTCTGAGATGGGGGATTCAATACTTTTTGCAAGAGGTTATAACCTGCAGTTAAACATTGAGAGTGGATGATGCTAATCCAAGTGGATAAATCAACATTTCTAAATATATAATTCATGATCATACACTGCCTGTCCAAAAATAATTTTAAAAAAAAGTTTAAAATGTATACAAAATTAAAAAAGTAAAAAATAAAATAAGAATTACACACTAATATTTAGTTGGTGTGCCTTTAACTTTGATTACAGCAAGCATTTGTTGTGACATCGTTTTGATATGTTTTGGCATCCAGAAAAAAACCCCAATTTATTTCTGTACAGTGTTGAATAATTTTTTTGCCAAAATCTTGTAGAGATGATGGGAGAGTCTGAACACTGTACAAATTCCTCTCCAGCACAACCTAAAGATTCTCAAATGGGGTGAAGGTCTCAACTCCCTGAACCACTTTTACAGTTTAAGCTGATGAATCCTCATTGTCATTAGAGAAGAAAAACTTCTCTGATGGAAGAACCTGGTCATTCGGTATATTCAAGTGGTCAGTTGACCTCATTCTTCAGGCTCATAACGTTGCTGAACCTGGACCTGATCACCTACAGCACTGATCCCAGATCATAGCATTGCACCACAGGCTGGTACAGTGGGCAGAATGCATGATGGGTGCGTTACTTCATGCTCCCATCTTCTTACCCTGATGCACCACCATTCTGGAACAGTGTCAATCTGGACTTATCAAACCACATCACCTTCTTCCATTGCTCCATTCACATTGTGCTGTTGTTTTTTCCAGTGATTGCCAGTCACAGACATTCAAGATACTTTTAGACCACATTTCTTCTGTGAAGATGATTTTTCCCCCACTATCCTTCCAGAGTTTAATAAGGAGTTGGAAAGATCTTAACCCAGTTAATCAATCAATAATTTGAATGACTCAAACAGATAAACATATCTACGACCACAGGACGCGTCTCCTACCTGGTTGTTTAAGTAATGAGAAGTTACTCACTGCATCAGGTATGGTTCAATAACTTGTTGCCTGCTGAAACAATCATCCATGCAGTTATTATGCAATGGGAGGCTCTTACCTATTTGCTTTGTTGAATCGAACTTGCATTGACAGGCAAGTATTGGTGCATACTCTCTAGTACCTTCTTAATTATGTGTTTTTTAGCCAACAAGTGCAAAAACGTACACTTCTGATTAAATAAGGGCCTATGCTCTGGAGTTAACACTGTGGTACATTTTTAGAACTAGGAAACAAGACGTTTTCAGTTCTGTAGCAGACTGTGAGCTGTAGCCTTTAGTTTCACTATTATTTTTATTATTAGAGTCTTATAGAAATGTTTAAACACCTGAGATGGTGTGTGTAACACTCCTAATACTTACATTTTTAAACCAAACACATGTTCACTATGTTAAGCAAAATTGCTCAGGGTGTGCATCCCTAACCCATTCCTACCTTCAGGTCATCCTCAGTGGCCGTACCATCCAGTGGTTTGGCCTCCAGGGTGGTGCCATTTAGCAGCAGAGAGAGGCGGTGAAGGGGCGCACGGTCGCTACCCGCTAGCAGCCTGCACATTTCAGAGGAGAAGTCGCAGAAGTCGATGGAAAGTGAGCGCAGGTGCACGAGACGCTGAAGCTCAGTGGTGGACACCAGACTGGGGAGCTGGCTATCCAGCAAACTGAGGTGCTCCAAAGTTTCGGTGCTGGGGTTCGAGAGAGACACTAAAGAACATGGGGTCACCAAACCGAGCATGAAGGACGAGGACAGCCACTTCAACTGTCTGCTGTTAGACAGGATCTCCTCAAACATCTGCTGAATCCTGAGAGAGAGGGAGAGCGTGAGAGAGAGAGAGCGCACGAGTGAGAGAAAATTAAATACCGGTTCTTTGTTCTAAACTTGGTTTTGTGAAGAACTGCACACTACCGCACAACAACCCCCTGAAAGGTGCTGCTGATACAGAGCGAAGAGATGAAGTGCTCTGTGGAGGAACTCCAGGAGGAACTGAGATGTTAATGCTCTTTAAGAACCCTGGTTACTCATTAAGCTCCGCACACGTCTCACAAATTCACTAAATAATAAAAGATTATTATTAAATGTTGTTATTATTAGTATTGTTAACATGCTCAGAGCATGTTTTGGATATCATGAGTATTTATCATACACAGACCAACTCCTCACGGCGATCAGTGCAGTGAACACGGTTCAATTTGTTCTGAGGGATTCACAAGGTCGGTAATGATTTTTATAAATACATCATTACTCTTATGACTTCACAAACTTCACTAATGCATTTAGGACAAAATGACAGGAAAACATAGAACCGGGTTCTGAAAGTGAACCATGTAATCAAGATTATTAAACTTGTTGGTAAAATGAAATATGAGAAAATCTGATGAAAATGTGCAGGCAGGACTTACTCTTTTATTTTCTTGCCGCCCTGGTCGATGTGGCTGAGGGAAGAACCGTCCAGAACACTGTCGTCCTGAAGAACACAAGTGTCACCATACAGACTCAGCCGGTGAAGATTCCTGGAAAAACAATGAAAATTCCACATTTGTCTTGGACAAAGGCAACAGACACAAGGGTGACACACATCCAGACTGGGATTTCATATTCGATTAATCAAATCATCACATTAAAGCCGGTGGCACACATTTACTTGAGTACAGTTTTTGAGTATCTGTACTTTACTTCAGTAATCTTTTTTTCGGAAACTTTTAACTTTCACTTCACTTTATTTGAAAGACAAAACCGTACATTTTATTTCACTACATTTCTGTCAAGGTTCTTGTTACTTTCAGAGTAACTTCAGAGAAGTTGATGAAGTTCTGCCTTTCAAAATAAACTGCACGTGAGGTCGAGCAACGTAAAAAATGAGTACAGCACTACAGTACAGAAAGTGTGGGGTAGATCTCATAATTTAAAAAAAAGACGGTGTTAGCCAATCATTTTACATCCCCACTGTGGTGTTTGGCAGTTGACTGACATAGTACAGCTAATCTGAGACCTTGTAACAAGCGACTCTGCGCATGTTCAGTCAATCGCATGAGCTACTGCAAAACTCCAGCTAATAAGTCACAGAGTTAGCAGCTTCCAGTTTATTCCGCCTAAAGAAAGGTATAAAAATGAGTGAGGGAACTGGACCAAGTATGAAACCGAAATCAGACTGTTCATAAAAAGTACAACACTGACTACTCACCAAAAAGAGAAAAAAAAGGACCATGTCCAGACTAGGCAGTTCCATTCAGTTAAAGAGCTAAAGAAATTATACAGTGCCCTCCATAATTATGTGTGTTGAACTTAGTCAGAAAGATGGCTACAAGAAAATAGCCATAAAGGTTACATTTTTCTATAATTTTCAGTGAGAGAGCATGCTTCTGCAATAGAAGAAGCCTTTATTTTAAGGCTTTAAACACATCTTACCCAGCGGCGCCAATAATTATGGAGGACACTGTATATGATAATCATTTTATAGCATTTTAATTGTTAGTATATCCTTTTGACTTGGTCACAAACCAATAAAGTGTGGGCAATAATTCTTTTACTTTTGTATTTTTAATACTTAAGTATTTTTGGAAGCGATTTCTTCAGTACTTTTACTTTAGTAAAATGTGACTGACTTTCACTTGTACTGGAGTAACACTGACTAGTGATGTCTGTACTTTCACTGAAGTACTGAAGTCAGGTAATTTGTCTAAACTAAATAAACGTGGAACATGGTGCAATATACTGATTCCATAATCGGGACAAAGCTAAATTCAGGCTGCAGCAGTCTAATGTGGCCTGGAACTGAAAAATGCTTCCTGGTACAGGATTTAGGCAACGGAATCAGCTTCAATCAGTTTTGTAATCATTGCAAAACAATCCTTTAGTTTCATCTCCTTTTTCTCTCTTTACCGTTCGCTCTCGGCTCGTCTGCTGGACTGTTCCACTCTCCCTCTGCAGATCAGCGGAACTGTTTCTCCCCCTCCCTCTCTGTAAGGTCAACTGGACTGTTCCTCCCTCTCTCTCTCTCTCCCTCTGCAGATCAGCTGAACTGTTTCTCCCCCTCCCTCTCTGCTGGACTGTTCCTCTCGCTTTCTCCCTCTCTGCAGGTCTGCTGGACTATTCCTCCCTCTCTCTCTCCCCCTCTACAGGTCAGCTGGACTGTTCCTCCTGCTCTTTCTCTCTCTCTGCAGGTCTGCTGGACTGTTCCTCCATCTCTTTCTCTCTCTCTGCAGGTCTGCTGGACTGTTCCTCCATCTCTTTCTCTCTCTCTGCAGGTCTGCTGAACTGTTCCTCCCTCCCCTCTCTGCAAGTTTGCTGGACTGTTCCTCCATCTCTTTCTCTCTGCAGGACTGTTCCCCTCTCCCTCTGCAGATCAGCTGGACTGTTCCTCCTGCTCTCTCTTTGCAGGTCTGCTGGACTGTTCTTTCCTCCCTTCTCTCTCCCACTGCAGGTGTGCGTGCTGGCTCTCTCTCTCTCTCTTTCTCCTCTCTCTCTCTCCTCTCTCTCTCTCTCTCCTC
>JBBIGC010000001.1:49460619-49471704 GCA_037576955.1 Lepidarchus adonis
ATAAACTCTGTAAAGTTGCTTTGTGACAATGTCAGTTGTAAAAAGCGCTCTATAAATAAAATTGACTTGACTTGACTCTACTACACTATATTACACTACTGTACAGCACACTACACTAGACTACTCTACAGTACAGTACTACACTACACTCTACTATTCTATATTACACTACTCAATAGTACAGTACACTATTATTACTCTACAGCACAGTACTTCACTACAGTATAGTACTACACTATGGTACACCATGCTCTACCATAGTATTTTACACTACTGTACAGAACACTACATTACAATATAGTACTACACTACAGTACTACACTATGGTACAGTTCTATATCACACTACTCAATAGTCCACTACACTATACTACTCTACAATACAGTACTACACTATGGTACAGTACTACTGTACTATTCTATATTACACTACTCAATAGCACACTAAAGTATACTACTCTACAGAACAGTACTACACTTCAGTACAGTACTACAGTACGGTACATCACTACAGTATGGGACACCACACTCTACTATACTACCGTATATATTCCAATTGTAGCCCCTGTGTTTATTCAGAAACTTATTTCGATGCATAGCATTTAATAGAGACAGGTATTTGTTTGAGACGGGCTATTATTCGCCTCACAGACTAAATGGTGATGGTATTTATGGTCACAAAATGTCTTTATTATTAGAAGATATATGGTATATTACGCTATTCTATAGCACACTACAGTGTAGTGCACTACAGTACACTATACTAATCTACACTATAATACACCACGATATGCTACAGTGCTCTGCACTATACTACACCAATCTATAGTACATTACAGTACACCACACCACACTATACTACAGTACACTATTCCTACATTATACTACAGTACACTATTTATCCCTACATTATACTACAGTACACTGCACTGTACTACAATAAACTATTTAACCTTACATTATACTACAGTACATGGCACCATATTACAGTACACTATTTAAAAATACATTATACTACTGTACACTGCACTATACTATAGGACACTAACCCTACATTATTCTACAGTTCACTACACAATACTACAATACACTATTTAACCCTATATTATACTACAGTATACAGCACTATACAACAGTACACTACGTAAACCTACATTATACAGCAGTACACTGCACTATACTACAAGTACACTACTTAAACCTACATTATACAGCAGTACACTGCACTATACTACAAGTACACTACTTAAACCTACATTATACAGCAGTACACTGCACTATACTACAAGTACACAATTTAACCCTACTTTTTATGCCATAAATTGAACAAAAATAAAAAATAAAAACATTATTATGGCCCTGTGCAAAAGTTTATGCACCCTACATTATCAGTACTTATTAACACCTCCTCTGGCAGATTTCACAGCATTTTTCATTTCTTGTAATTGGGATTTTCTCCCATTCTTCCGGCAAAAGGTTCTACTTCTGTAATATTCTTTGGTTGTCTTGCATGCACAGCTCTCTACCCACAAATTTTCATTGATGTTTAAATCAGGGAACTGTGATGGCAATTTCAAACCTTCAGCTTGCGTCTCTTGAGGTCGTCCATGGTGAATTTAGAGGTTTGTTTAGGATCATTGTCCTGTTCTAGAAGCTCATTCTCTTTTTAGCTTCATGTTTTTTACAGATTGTGTGATGTTTGCTTCCAGAATTTGCTGATATTTAGTGGAATCCATTTTTCCCTCCACCCGTGCAATATTTGTGGGCATCAATAACTTTCATTTTCAGAGCCTTACACAGCTGCTAAGAGGAACCCATGTTTGTTGAGTCTCCACAAGTGTGTGCACAAGGTTTGAAGAGTCACCACCTGATATTTACTAATGACATCTACTAATGACAGCTGTTTCCATGCATCAGATCTAGTGAGCTGATTAAGGTCTAAAACCTAACAAAAATAATCTGAGACTTTGGAACTCAGGGTGCCCAAACTTTTGCACAGTGGCATAATACTTTTTATTTTTGTTCAATTTATGGCATAAAAAGTAACTATGCATCAATATTTGCTGAAAACATTGTGTATTTTTCCCCATGTTCTAGAGTGAATGTTTACATCTTTTCAAGTACAAAAATCACTAAAATCTCAAACTTTTGCAAAAGAATGTGTCACAAAACATTTCACTCTAAACATCTCAGCACACGCCATGACACTATGTGCTTCTTTCACTTTAGTGTTAATGGTATGTGCACTAGCATCAGTGTAAAGTGTTATTAGAAAAGTGAAACAAACTGTAAGAATAAAAAAAAAAATACAATCTCATTAGACGCAGTTCTTTGTCTCAATGTTTGGGTTATGATCCGTTCTGCAGATTTATTACACCTTCTTTCTGCATGAGCACATGTGTGAGATGATCTTTATCATTTCAGATGTATTTATTATTGTGAACCCTGAGGCGGTGCACAGGGTGATCATATCAGAGTCGTGTTTCAGGGTCTGGAGATGAATGGGGGGTGTGCTGCTGTGAGCTAAGGTCAAGTGAACGGTGTGTTTCTGTTTCGCAGCCTCACCATTGCCTGGAGTCCAGGTTTTTCAGCTCCCTCAGCAGCTTCTCGTTTTTCTTCAGCAGGTGGAAATTGCTCCTGTAGGGAACAGGTTAGCACATGTGAGAAACCCAGCGAGAGCAGGGGAACTGTCTGTCCTGTCGTCAGGTTTTACACAAAATTCAATAAACAACAACAACAGGAGGGAGAAGAACTCCATCAGCCCACCCATGTCCTCCTAAGAAGAACACACTGGAAACGTCTGGCCTACACAGCAACACTGTACTTGTGCTCTCGGACTGATTGGGTGTACAGTTAAGTGAAAAAAATAACGCATGGTCAATATTTTCAACATATTTGAAGAAACATGACCCTCATTTATTCAACTAAAACAAGATATAAAACAGATATTTTATATACAGATTTTTTATATTTTTTGTGGGTTCAGAAAGACCTTCTTTGGCCAAACTGCCCACCAGTCTCTAAAATGTTTGATCTCATTTTCAAGCAAAATTCCTCAGTCTGGAACTTTAATGCAGAATTCAGAGATGGATCAATGCCTACAAGTTGCCCAGTTCTTCAGAAAGCAAAGCAACCTCAAACCATAACATTTCCACCACCATGCTTCATAGCTGGTATGAGGTTCTTATCTGGAAAAGCTGTCTTTGGTCTACAATGATTTACTGCTATTGTGCCCAAACATGCACTTGCACACCAACAGTTGGACAAGTTACCTGCTGATCCACTGGGGCAGTGGTGACCTAGTGGTTAGGACCTTGAAAAGGTTAAAGTCCTGACCGGGGCACCACCGGGGCACCACAGAGGTAACCCTTCCCCACTTCTCTGCTCCCAGTTGGTGGTTGCCTACTGCTCCACGTGTGCACATGTGATGGGTTAAATGCATAGGTCACATTTCGTTGTGCAGCACTGCGTGAAATTGTAAGTTCACACTGACAAATAGTTATTTTTACTCAATGATAAAAGTTGTGGATTCTTGAAGACTTCTTTTTGCATCAAGCAGTCTACTCTCTAAATTCTCTGGCTGAATGGTCCTGAACAATTTGGCAGTGGTTTGAAATCTCCACCACCTGTAGATGATGTTCCTCACAGTGGAATAATTTATTTCAGATCAACTTTCCAAATCCCTCAACAGACAGACATTAGACAGTTCTTTAGATCTTGCCCTAATGACACTGCACACTTCAATAGCAGAGAGAACTCCAGGCCCTAGACATCAGGTTTAAACAAGGTTCCACCTGCAGGAGGTTCTAATCAATGGCGCCTAATGAGAGTATGTTAACGGACTTGGTGTAAGGGTTTCCCTAATCATCCCCTATCTGTCTGGCTTTGGTTTAAATTATGAAAATGAAGATATCACTTGTGTCATTTTTTTATTCTCATTTGTCTGCAGCTGCTGTATCAAAGAGCTGGAAACATGTTGGAAGAAAAATATTATATTCATTTTTTCACATTTCTGTATTCAGCATCTGATTTTAAATAGTAAAAAAAACCAAAAAACTCAACACAGCACTGTTCCTGTAGCTCGTACTACAACTTCTATATGAGGGGACTGTGCTGGTTCTGAGAGGCAGAGGTGTGAGAGGGTGGAATCTCTGCAGGTCTGCTGAAGGAGCTGATGGCTCATTATCTGAAGCTCCTAATCGTCTGCAGCTCTGTTTTCCTCACAAGTTCCTAGAAAAAAGTAAACAAACAAAAAAAGCCACAAAAGACAAAAAGAAAGATTGAAAGACGAGTGATGTGCCATGTGATGTGCTGGAGCTGTGCAATACTGTAAAGTAAATCTGTAGCCTTTCTCCCCTTCTTCCCCTGGATGTGAGATGGTGGAATAATGTGATACTTTCTAATACTTTCCCCCTCTCTGCACAGCACCATGAGTCATGAGTAAAAGCCATGCGACGCCGTCTAAAAGGACTTTTTTGTTTCGTGCTCTTTTTTTCTGAAAGCAGGGGCCTCTTTATTAGCCTGTTGCAGTGTAATGGTCTTCATTTCGCCCATTGAAAGTGAGCCATTTGAGAGGCGAACGCGGGGACGGTGTGAAAGAGGCATTAGCGCACGCTCACGCTCACAAAGCGGCGGTGGATTGCGACGCCTTATAGTCTCTGACCACGGATAAATGATACATGAATGCCTGGAGAGCAAAAGCAGGACAATTCCTCATTAAAGGACCCTGTGCATTCTCCTTCAGCTCTAATAACCCCACAGCCCCGTTCTCCAGGCAGCCGCCCTTTATTTTCAGCCCAGAATAAAAGGCAGTGCTGCAGCTCGAGAGACGACAGGACCCTCAAGAATTAATTTGCGGTGAGAGCACAGGGACGCATGCAAACCTAAAGACACACTTTTTGTTAGATGGACCTACAGGAGAACAATGGAAAAACAATTTTCCCCTCATTCCACCCCCGAGCTGGGATACGGCATCAAAACTAATGCCATTACATTACAGACACAAAAAAACATACAAATTATTCATAATCCAAAAATATTCAGCCATTTCAGGTAATATCATCTAATGGGCCACACGGGGAAGAGTCTGTGGTGAGTGGATGGAGAAATGCAGGAGATACTGAACCATCAGCAAGAGCACAGCTAATGAGACAGGTAAGAAAAAAAGGAAAAAGTGCTGATTGGTTTAAGCTGATTAGCGGCGCTCAGCAGATTCACACACACAGACAGGGAAACAGGATGTTTACACCACTGATCTGACTTCAGCATCAGCGCAACACTGACAATGTAATCTGGGTTCTGCTCCAGCCCTGAAATATGGAAGCGTGAGATATACACCACAGTCCCTTTAGAACCTTCAGGCGAACCAGTAATGGACCTCTCACCAATCAGCTGCCAGAAACACCACACACTCTCCTCAAAGCTTGTGGAGGTGCGCACCCTAAAAACATGGAGTGTGTAAGTCAGGATGAATTTAAACAGAAGATACCTCACCATACAACTGAAGGACAGCAGAGATAACGTGAGTATGACCACATTGCCCCCTACACTTCCTGTAGTGCACTACACTGTCAGAATGACTGAGAACCCTGACTGTAACACTCACTGCTGGGTAGAAGGTTCCATTACTTGTTAGCAGCCTTGGTCTTGTAGCTGCAGTGCTAAATCTAAAGACGTGAACATTAAGTGAGAGGGTCAGGCTCTCACCTCTTCTCCCAGGAATTCATGCCCAGAATGTTGAGCAGCAGTCTGCAGTAGTAGAAGGTGGACTGAGGGCGCTGGGGGTTCGGCTCGGGCTGTCCCACCGCTCTCATGTTGATTCCGTTTCCATGGTGAAGGCTGAACTCCCGCTCTTCTGCACTCTGCTTTAGGATGGCGTTGATAACGTCGTTCTCCTGCTTCTCTGAGACGCAGGTGGGGGGCGAAGCCGGGATGTTGAGGGGTGTTCCCATTCGCTGGAGGCACTCTGGGCTGGAGTAGCCGAGGTACTTCAGCATTTCGTCCAGGGCGTCCTCCCCGTCCTGCAGAGTGTCCCACCTGGGAACAGCCTCACGGCATCGTCGCTTCGCTAATGGACCCATCAGCTCCAAGCCTGCCTCCTCTTCCTCTTCTTCCTCCTCCTCCACCTCATCCTGAGGCTCATCTAACACCTGCAAAGAGAAAAACATTGCAATGTGTTAAGGGCGTCCTAACTGCAGAACATCACCTCCATCCTCTTGGAGAACCTCTATGTACCTCAGCATAATCCATCTGTGTAGAACAGAATAGGAGTTCTGTAAAATGAAGAATCGTTTAACCCCATCACATCGCTGTGATGTGAAACATTAAACACTGAACATTCTGCCGCGTTTCCCTCTCCACTCAACAGCAGAAGTGAGTGTGAGGTGAGTGTTCCAGTGTTTACACCATCATCTTCACACTCAGAGCTTTTATATTTTCACTGTTTTGCATTGTGTCTCCTCAAAGGCTGTAGGAGGATTTCTGATCAGAACTGAACTAAAACACCACTAGTGTCATAAACACTGTAGATGTTACAGTTACACCCTCACTGTCTATATTCTCACTGCTCTGACTGTTCTAGAGTTCTTCTGCATGAGCAGAACTCACACAAAAACAGGGCTCACTGTGTGGGTCAGATTTATGGACTGTATGGACACACAACTGATTGAACAATAGAAATGTATGAATTTGTGAGACTGTCTGTCGGGGAAATAATGAAGGTTGGTTGACAGAGATGTGTGAGGAACTGCTCCTACAGTGAACACCTTGGACACTGGAGACACATTCCCAACAGACTCTAATGTTGAGACACCAGAAGGAAACGATATCCAAACTTGACCACATCTGACCAGTCCCCAACCCTTTAACCCAGAATGATATCCCTCTGTCACATGTGGAACCAGCCTTTACACACCTCATCTTCCTCCTCCTGCTCCCTCTGCATCTCCTCACTCTCCGGGATGCCCTCGTCCTCATCCTCTCCTTCTGTGTGGCGCTCTCCGCTGGGCACCGCAGAACTACAGGTCTCTGGGTGAAAGTGCTGGGGCTGGCTGGGCACCATACAGTGAGGAGGCCCATACAGCACGGCTGAGTCCCACGAGTGCTTCCCTGAAATGTCCCTCACAATGACCCGTACACAGGCGTTGGCAGACGCGAGGCCTGCAGCCATGCCGCCCCCGGGAAGACCGTCCTGCGCCCGAATCTGCAGGCAGGACAGCAGCGTGGTACCATTCAGCACGAAAAACTGCAGGTTGGGCGTGTGGAAGAGTTCGGGAGCAAGGTCGCTGCTGTCGCAGTACGGGTTGTCCTGGTTCTCACACACCTGACTTGTCAATGTGGCCGGACCTCCACTCATGGGGTAATGACCCAGATGATTCACCAGGTGGGAAATGACTGTGCGAGCAGCGATGGAGATCAAACCCTGCTGGATACGGGTCCTCACTGCAGGGAAGGGGGGAGAGAGAGGGAGCGAGAGAGAGGACAGACAAGAGAGGAGAGAAAGGAGAGAGAAGAGAGATAAATGAGAAAGACAGAAAGAGAAAGAGGGAGAAAAAGTAAGGAAAGAAAAGAGAGAAAGAAATGTGAAAGAGTGTGTGTGTGTGTGTGTGTGTGTGTATATATGAAGTAGTTGTGTGTGTGTGTGTGTGTGTGTGTGTGTGTGTGTGTGTAAAGTAGTTGATGTGTGTGTGTGTATAAAGTAGTTGATTTGTGTTTGTGTATGTGTTTGTATAAAGTAGTTGATGTGTGTGTAAAGTAGTTAGTGTATGTATGTGTAATACATTACAAGTAATTGATTTGTGTGTGTGTGTATATAAAGTAATTGATTTGTGTGTGTGTGTGTGTGTGTATATAAAGTAGTTGATTGTGTGTGTGTGTGTGCATAAAGTAATTGATGTTTGTGTATGTTTTTTTTATTATCCCTTATAGTCCCACAAGTGGGAAATTTATTCTCTGCATTTAACCCATCACACACGCACATGTGGAGCAGTGAAGTGGGGACAGTACCTTGCTCAAGGGTTACCTTAGTGGCGCCCGGGCTGGGACCTGAACCTGCAACATTCTGATCCCAGGGGGTATAAAGTATATAAAGTATTTGATGTGTGTGTATAGAGTAGTTGATGTGTGTATGTGCATAACATAGTTGATCTTTGTGTGTGTGTGTGTGTGTCTCAGCAGCAGAACTTGATTTAACCACTAATTGAGCCCAAACCAGGGATGTGATGGTTCCTACAGATAATTTCAGGGTTCTAACAGGAGAACTCTGAAAATGGGAACCAACACACTGACAATGTTCACTAAATTAATTTTATTATTATTGATTCTAAAATTAGTTTTTGAAAATAAAACAAAAACACTCACTGCTTCTAAACTATTCTTACATATACATTTCTCAGGGGGTGCTGTACATACACTACTCACAAAAAGTTTTAGGCTTTTGGGTGAAATTGACTCAATAAATGTGTCATGTGCCCTTAAGCATCAATTATAGTCTCAACGACGTCTCATACTGTTCACAAATTGACTTATTGCTGTGGAGTCATGGCGTCTCACTCTTCTTGAAGGTCCCTCAGGTCATTGAGGTTCTGGGGAACTGAGGGGAATCCTCTACACTGCGATGCCACTGAACCTATAGGATTTAGTTCTAGAGAAAGTAGAGAAAGTGCAGCCTTTTCATTGGAGGTTCCCCAGTCTCCAGCAGCCATTCCCCAGTGATGCTCCTCCATGCATTGTCGCATTGTTGTCCATGAAGATGAAATGAGGCCTGTGTTGTTCGTGCAGGGGCACAGTGACTGGATTTATGATGTTATTCAGGTATTATGGGCTCCTCACTGTACCATTCACAAAGTGTCAAGCAGTTCTGTATTGACTGGACCCACCTGCACTCACTGTAACATCACCACGTCTCCAACATGGTTTCTGCTCAACGTGAATCTACTTCCATCAGAGAACAGCACTGAGGTCCTCTGCTCCCTCGTCCAGTGTAAATGCTCCCTGCACCCGGTGGTGTGGTCAAGCAAACTAGCTTAACACTCCAAGGAAAGTGTTTGTTTTGTTTCAGCAGAGTCCTGTCTTGCTTAAACAAGCCAGGCACACGTTTGTTTTGTTTTTAACTGAGCGGTATCCTGATTGCTTAACACATCAGGCCAGCATTTGTTTTAGCCAAGCACTAATAAGTCTGCATTTAAAGAAAAGAATAATGTCACCTTTGAGTCCACCCTCTGCTTCCCCTGCTGGATGCAAGAAGTGGATCAGGGAGGATGAAGACTTACTGGATTCATTTCTGACTAAGGCTAATGCTTCTGCTACTGCTAAAGTGAAGTGGCTTCTATGAGCCCTGATTCAAATCCTAATTAACATCTGTGGAAGGAGATGAAACATGTGTCTGGAGAAGACACCTTTTACACCTGTTGACAGGGATTTTGGCCCAAACTGCTCCTGCTGTCTCAGGATTGAAGTCTCATTGAAAGTTACAGGAATCGCTTGATTGCAGTTATTGCCTCAAAATGTTAAGCAACAAAATATTAAATTAGGGGTAACAACATTTTTGTCCAGGCCAGTTTCATTAGTTTGTTGAACCACAATCCAACAGTAATGTCTGATTTTCATTTGTTGATTCTCAGAAAATTATGTTTTATTCCTTTAGTCAGTTTCAAGTTATTTCAATGACCATTGTCTTTCTGTAACGGAAAGAAACCAATAACTCTGTCCACGTGTGTAATTCTAATTGAAGCAGGAAATGTATCGGTCAATTCTTGGATCAAATCTCACCTTTGTGAATTTTGCTATTAAGCTCCTTGTTACAGAACAGGAAGTTGTGTAAAAAGTTCTGAAATATTGAACAGATGGACATGTGCATTCAAAAGTTTAGGGACGATCACATTAAGTTCACCTGTGAAGGTTCCAGTGCATTTTAGATTCATCCTAAAATTTCACCCGAAAGCCAAATATCCCTAACTTTTTGTGAGTAGTGTATTTTCTATATATACAGTATGTGGGTGTGTGTTTGTGTGTTTCTCTCCAAAATCAGCTCCCAACCCCTCAGCTGCCCCAGGCTGTGTGGCCTCCAGCTCGTCCTGGGTGAGTTAGTGTTCAGTGTGTCCTCAGGACGGCGGGCACGCGGCAGTGAGGCTGGCAGTAATAGGTGAGGGGGAGGTGTGCCGTACAGCGAGCTGGGCTGATTAGGGGCTGTTGTGAAGCCGGCGGTGCCGCGGCGGGTGCCTGCTGTTCCCTCGCTCAGGAAACGAGTGCAGGAATTAAAGCAGCATGGGGCAGAGAGAGACGGCGCAGGAACATCAGACCGAGCTCATTCAGCTCCATCACTTTGCCTGCCCCCACTCTGCCTAAAACCCCCCACCCCCGCTCCGCCTGCCCCCCACTCCGCCGGCAGCTTAATGGCATGCAGAGACACAAGATTGGCCACGAGGATGGACAGTGTGAGTGTGGGGGCTGCGTATGTGTGCGTGCGTGTGTACCAAACAGGAAACGGAAAGAAGCACACCCTGCCCATCAAAACCAGCCTCTAGGACATTACAGCAGGTTTGTAGCTGAAGCTCAGCTTGGAGACTAACACCTGGAGGTCACTCATTTTCTGCCCTAAAGTGACATCACAACTACCGCCCCCATTTGGTTTGATGTTCCTTGTGTACAGCTTTGTGTTTAGGACGTGTCCCAGAGGAGCAGAGAGAGGAGCGCTGCTGAAAAGCTCTCAGGAGTATGTAGTTCCTCCTGATGGTTCCTGCTCCAGCACATGCAGAGTGTGACTCATACGCTTAGAGTTCAGGAGGAAAAGATCTACAGACTGTGGAGGTACTGAGATTGCTTCATATTGATGCAGTGAAAAAAACCTGGAATCAAACCCATGTTCTTCTAACCAGCTCACATCATCTACCTATCTCACACAGCAGCACATCTGGACCTGCTTCACTGCATGTTCAGAGTGAGAGCTGCTTAGATAAACACCTTAAACTACCTGTACAGGTCACCAAGACTTCTGCACGAGACTGAATCACTATTGCACACACACACACACACACACACACACACACACACACACACACACACACACACACACACACACACACACACA
>JBBIGC010000001.1:49477137-49487653 GCA_037576955.1 Lepidarchus adonis
ACAAGCTTACCTGGTGTTTACAGAGGTTTACACTCTCACCTGGTGTTTACCGAGGTTTACACTCTCACCTGGTGTTTTCCGTGGTTTACACTCTCACCTGGTGTTTTCCGTGGTTTACACTCTCACCTGGTGTTTACCATGGTTTATACTCTCACCTGGTGCTTACAGAGGTTTACACTCTCACCTAGTGTTTACCATGGTTTTACACTCTCACCTGGTGTTTACCATGGTTTAAAACCTTACCTGGTGTTTACCGAGGTTTACACTCTCACCTGGTGTTTTCCGTGGTTTACACTCTCACCTGGTGTTTACCGTGGTTTATACTCTCACCTGGTGTTTACCGTGGTTTACACTCTCACCTGGTGTTTACCGAGGTTTACTCTCTCACCTGGTGTTAACCGAGTTTTACACGCTCACCTGGTGTTTACAGAGGTTTACACTCTCACCTGGTGTTTCCCGTGGTTTACTCTCACCTGGTGTTTACCATGGTTTACACTCTCACCTGATGTTTACCATGGTTTACAAGCTTACCTGATGTTTACCATGGTTTACAAGCTTACCTGATGTTTACCATGGTTTACAAGCTTACCTGGTGTTTACAGAGGTTTACACTCTCACCTGGTGTTTACCGAGGTTTACACTCTCACCTGGTGTTTACCATGGTTTATACTCTCACCTGGTGCTTACAGAGGTTTACACTCTCACCTGGTGCTTACAGAGGTTTACACTCTCACCTAATGTTTACCATGGTTTTACACTCTCACCTGGTGTTTACCATGGTTTAAAACCTTACCTGGTGTTTACCGAGGTTTACACTCTCACCTGGTGTTTTCCGTGGTTTACACTCTCACCTGGTGTTTACTGTGGTTTATACTCTCACCTGGTGTTTACCGTGGTTTACACTCTCACCTGGTGTTTACCGTGGTTTACACTCTCACCTGGTGTTTACCGAGGTTTACTCTCTCACCTGGTGTTAACCGAGGTTTACACGCTCACCTGGTGTTTACAGAGGTTTACACTCTCACCTGGTGTTTCCCGTGGTTTACACTCATCTGGTGTTTACAGTGGTTTACACTCTCACCTGGTGTTTACCGTGGTGTATATTCTCACCAAGGTTAACCAGTTCCAATTAAGCCTTCAGATCTTTGTCGCTCTTGTTCCTTTAACTCATTGATAAGAATTTGTAAGAATAAGAATAAGAATTTTGGCTTCTTGGTAAAGCAGTGTCTCTATTTGTAGATCTGGTAGAATGTTCCCTTCACTGAGCTACTGCAGTACCGTTCTTTACAGTGTTTGTAAACTGACGACGTTTTAAATAGCGTTTTACCTTCAGGTGGTGCCATGTGGACAGTGTAAACACCGCGTTTTATAGGGTTTTAACAAAACAAAATGCGTTTTGTAATCACTCGCATCAGAAAGGTGGCTTAACATTGTGTGTGTGTGTGTGTGTGTGTGTGTGTGTGTGTGTGCATATGTGTACGTACCTGAAAGATGGCTCCGGCAAGACGGCCCGAGAGTGTGTTACTTTTCTTCCCATGGGGCACGGTGGAGGCAGAGCGCTTCATCACACACTCCGTCACCCTCAGTAACACCAGCAGGATCTGCTCCCTGATACACACACACACACACACACACACACACACACACATACACACACATACACACACATACATACACATACATACACACACACACACACACAGGGTTTTAAAATCAGCCATTACTGATTAGGTACATACAGCTCACAGCTCCTCCACGGTCAGAGTGACGTGCTGTGAAGCGTGTGAAGAGTGAGACGTACCAGGTTTTCTGGTCCATGGTTTGGTGCATGACGAGGCTGCGGTAGATGTTTAGGACGCGCTTGCACATATCGACATGCTCCTCCAGCAGAGTCTTCAACTCATTGGCCGGCTCGAGAAGGAAAACGTTCGAGGAGTTGGTGATGAACACCTGCAGAAGAGAAAAGAGAGGAGAAGAGGAGAGGAGGAGGGGAGAAGAGGAGAGGATAGGGGGGAAGGAGAGGAGAAGAGAGGAGAGAATAGGGCATAAGAAGAGGAAAGGAGGCAAAGAGAGAGGAGAAAGGAAAATGAGGAGAGGATAGGAGGAGATAAGAGGAGGAAAGGAGAGGAGAGAAGAGAAGATAAGAAGTGGAGAAGAATGAGACTGAGATGTTTCCTCAGATCAGAGGTAGCCTTGCAGGTGAAGGAGGATGAGAACACTGGCGTGAGTTGAGTGTGTACCTGTAAAGTGGCCTGAGCTCCAGCGTTCACACTGTACTCCCGCAGCTCGGTTTCGGAACATTTCCTCCAGAGTCTGGAACCCTGCTCACACAGACACATCATCAGACACATCATCAGATAAAGGATAAGACCAGGAGAGAAAACAAGAAAATACTGTACACAACACTACCTGCACACACGCTACAGAGGTAAATCTGCAAATATCATTATGTGAATTATATTTTTCGCTGATTTTTCTAAATTTCCTAAATAATTTGGAATGTGGTGTACCCCCGCATGTACTCATGTCCTGCATGAGGATAATCTTCTTATGGAAAACACGGTTCTTTTTGTACCATGGAAAAAAGGGGTCAGTCAGAAAACCCACCATTCACCACCATCCAGGGTCTTCATGTAGTTCTGGACCCACTGCACCATTGCTGCTTGTAAGAACTGGTTAGAGGCTGAACAGAAGGTTTATTCATAAATGCATTACTCTGGAGGTTCCTACACCTGGATGTTGACATGACTCCAGTGGCACCAGCAGCTTCAAATACCTGTTTGCGGTTTATAATAGAATTTTATAGCCCATGATTCCCCCTCCACCAAACTGCACTGCTCTGCCCCCAACCACAACCACTCACACACTCGACTGCTCAACACATCAATAAAGGATGATGAAGCTCCTTTATTCTCTGGCTCTTCTTCTTGAGGTTCTTCCTCCAGCTTCACAGTTTCCAGTTTCCTCTTCTCTTAGTTCACGAGGAGACACAGACTCAGAACAGCTGCTTTTCAACAGCCCCAGATCTACCAAACCCTCACCTGTCCATCAGATTGTCAGACTGTAACATGTGGTTCATCACCAGTTCCCCTTCATTCATACACAGGGGTCCTTGACAGGGTTCCATTCCTCAGGGTAAGTCAAAAATAAGTCAAAAACATTTATATAAGCGTCTACTATGTTTTGCCCTGGGGCCATTCCTCTGTCAGTCCACCAGAGGAAGGCATTCACCCACCCGAGGCTCTGTTTCCCCCATTTTCCTGAGTGTTTTATTTTATGTACACTCATGTGTACATTCACACCATTAAAAAAACTAAACAATACAAAAAAATGGGGTTTGGGACAGCGATATAACTGTGAAATTTTGTAAAGTACAACATAAGTGAAGAACTGATCCTGTATACGTATTTAAAGCAGAGCTGATCCTGATGGCTTGTGTGGAGCTGCCTGGCTGTGGAAACCCGTTCCTTGAAGAATCATAAACACAGTTCTCAGTTGGGATGGGTACATCCATACACCCCGGCCCGATCCTCACTAACTTTAAACACATGATCCTGAACTTAATATCCGTTACACAATGAAGAATGACAGTACAGACAGACAGACAACAGACACTCAATTTCAATTTCACAATAAAACTTACAGCCGACTAGGGCAGATCTAGTGATATGTCTGATTGTGAAAACTGCATCCTATTGTGTGGGCTGATACAGATTCTCCACACAGACGTTACAGAGTTTCAGGGCTCATGCAGTAAATAAAGGTTTGAGAGTGTGAGTGTGGAGTGCTGACCTCCTCCTGGGCATCTGAGCCATGTTCCTCTGTGCTCCTCTGACCCCGGAAATGCTCCTCCTCCTCAGGCTCTGCCATGAACACAGGCTTCTCTTCCTGAGAGATCCACTCCTGATACACACGCACCACCTTCCGCATCGCAGCCGCCTCACACATCGGCAACAGGAACGCCTTCCATCGGGGAATTGGGGGGTTGGGGTAGGGACACGGACTTGTTCAGTTCCAAATATTCAGGTGTTTAATTCTCTAACTGCACTGTAACCTCACCAGTGACATCACTGTATTATTGTAAAGAGGAAATTAATGTTATATACACCAATCAGCCATAACATTAAAACCACCTGCCTAATAGTGAGCAGGCCCCTCATGATCAGCCATAACATTAGAACCTGCTGTTCTGGAGCTGCTCTGTCACAATAAGGCCTCAAATCCTTACACTCATGCTTATGGCACATTAACTTCAAGAACTGAGTGTTTACTTGTGGCCAAATATATTAAATAACTAGTCAACGTTCCTCACCTGGCAGTGGTGTTAATGTTCTGGATGATCAGTGCATGTTGTGATATTGGTTGATGGAAAGTTTTGGGAGATTTGCGTGTGTGTTTCATGTGTTTCTGTAGCCAAGGGGAACGTTTTTTACCCAAAAAATAAAAATAAATACATTTATATATTATATAAACAGGGCTACACATAATGATTTATGATTAATACTATTAATATTAAAATATGCACACACGCAGAGATAAAAAAAAATAAACTGATCTAATATGTCATTGTTCTGATTCAGTTGGATGAGAAACATAACGGCCAAGTGAAGCACAGAGGTAGAGCTTTGAGGAACCATCAGGACAGAGTCGGTTCCTCTTTATTTATGTGTAAAGAAGGGTTCCTGTTCCTTATTAGAACAGGCTGCATGTGCTCTCTGGACGAAACCAGGTGCTCTACCTGCCGGAATATCTCTGTGATGAAGTTGACGTTGGTGCGTGAAGAGCAGAGCACGCGGCGGACGACCTCAATGTCGGTGAGGTGCTCCTCATCCACGCTGCAGAGACTGGAGGAGCTGGGCTCTCGCTCCGTCAGTGTGCTGGTGTTGGAGTGGGACTGTTCCGGCTCTCCGCTGCCTCCACCTCCCTCCAGAGCGTCCGGTCGGGGCCCAGGCTCCTCCGCCCGCGCCGCCAGTCCTGCTGCCGCTCTCTGGAACACAGACAGTTATTCACATGTACTTCTCTTTTCTGTGCGTGTTCCCACCTTACAGTCATCAGCAGAGGATTAACTTTACTCACTCACATACTCAGTGTATTCGTTAAAGCTCCTGCATAAACGTCTGGATAAGATGTAAAGAAATTCCATCACAGTGTTCTAAACTGTTCACAGTGGAGGTGAAGGGAACCAGACGTCTGGTTCCTCTAAAAGCTCCTCACTGTATGAGATGGTGATAAAGACATTGTGACAGTATGGAGGAGACAGTATGACAGTATGACTTCACTTAACTTCACCACTACAGGCAACACCCCCCAACACACACAGGTCCCCACAGTGAGATGTTCCTCTGTGTTTAACCTCATGTGGAGTGGGACGGTACCTTAATCAAGGGTTCCTCACTGGAACTTGGACCGGCACTTCTGATAACAAGAACAAAGTTCTAACCACTAGGAACCACAACAGCAATATAAACATGGAGGAATCTGGTCTGAGATCAGTTCTCCTTTACAGCTGCTCTTTGAAAATCAGACCTGGAGATGATCATCAGAAACCACATTGAGTCATACACACCTTAAACCACACACACACGTCCGCTCCACCATAACCAAGAGAAGTTCTGGGGAAGTAAACATGCTGAAGGTTCTGATTAGCAGTATTTGCCTCTTGACTCTGGTTCTAAAGTGAGGAACCCAAGTACCTGAGATAATCCACTACTGTTCAGAGTGAAGCTCAGACCCAGAACCCACACAGCAGAACCGGGCAGTGGTGATGAATTACCTGGATGTTCTTTGGCACATTCTCTCCGTCCACTCCCGGGATGTGAGGACCCGTGTTGGCTCTGGGCTCCAGCCAGAAGGAGACGAGCCAGCGGATGAAGATCACTCTAGCATTGAGGAAGTTCTCTTTAGTGCAGTACAAAGCTTCATTGGTCTCTGGGTCTCTCTTCACTACGACATAATACGGCTTTGGTCTCATAGGGGGAACCTCTGAGAAAGAGAGAGAGAGAGAGAGAGAGAGAGAGGGAGAGAGAGAGAAAGAGAAAGAAAGAGCGAGAGAGAGACCAAGAGAGAGAGAGAAATTGTTTTAGGTAATTTCTATTTATTTATAAATCTAAAACATAAATAATAGTTTATTTGACTGACATTTTTATATTTCCCCGCGTTAAAGACCTCCCCGCGTTAAAGACCTCCCCACGTTATAGACCTCCCCGCGTTATAGATCTCCCCGCGTTATAGATCTCCCCGCATTGTAGATCTCCCCACATTATAGGCCCCATTCTAGAAGCTACAAAAAATGCTCATTCATGTTTAAAACTCTAAGACAAGTCGCCCCATGTTATTAGCTGCAGTGTAACTGAACTTACTGATCTGAAGTAGAAGAATCTAATTTGACCCCTGGAGCCTTTGCAGCTCTATACAAGTGAAATTATACTGTAGTTGATCAATTAAATTGATCAAATTTGGAATTTACAGATTTCATGCCGCAATATAAGAACTACACAGCTAAATTTAAGCTCCACGCAAATTATGTAACATCCGAGATGAATGCGTCCAACATTAGCGACAGCAAAGCAGCACAGAACTGATTTGAAGAAAGTTAAACCTAATAATTTTTGCATTTCAGCTATGCTAATTTTATACTTAAGAAATTACATTTACATACTGCAGCGCCATTTAAGTGAAAGAACTTTTTTACATGAGTGTTGTAGCAGTAGAGTGATGGAGAAGTGCAGAGTTGTTTTCCAGCAACAAAGAAAGAGTTTTTGTATAATTATTCACAATAATATGAACCAGATTGTGAGGTTATACTTAGTTAAGCTAATCATATGCTGCATTTAGTCAAAATCAACTCTACAACCATTTTTATTTTACAACATACAGAGAGTCTGTGTATTTTGGTGCATGGAAGACTAGCGTGACGGCTAGGCTAACTGCTAACTGATGCTAATTCTGGAAACCGACTGTTTATTACTGTTTATTTATGGGTTTCCAGTAGAAAGTGGAGGTAAATGGTGTCTTCCATGTTCCACATTTAACCTGAGCAGTCACTGATCTGATCTTTACTTTGTGTTGTTTTTCCAACTGTTAATTGCTGCAGTAAACAGTGCATTTACATTCAACTAATCATTTGGGGTTGTCATCTTGTTGTACTGAATTATACTTTTAGTGAATGTGTTTCATGTTTTTAAATAACCAGCTCATTTAATCAAGACTCCCCCAACACCAGGTTTGTAAAATAAGTGTATAAACCACGGCCGATTAATGGGGAAATATGGTCTTACTGATTTCTTCAGGTGAGTGAACCTTACCCAGAATGGGGCTGTAGAGATTGGTCTCCTTGGAGAAGTTGGGGAAGATGTGAGGAAGGTAATACTTCTTAAAGTTGGCGAAGAGAAAAGCGAAACCCTTCTCATGGTTCTCCTTACACCTCCACTCCAGACTTTTGGCCTGGAACAACACAGCACAGCACTCACACACCGTTCTATAGTTCTACAGTTCTACTGTTCTATAGGGTGGCGTATGCTGTGGAAGACTGAAGGGAACAACCCGGTTTCTAAGTTGAGCCTCTGTGTAAATGTACAGGCGATCAGGATGTGATGTGAAACAGAAATTGTTTTTGTCATTGATTTATGGAACTGCCCATCTCCTCCAGGACCAGAATTGGACACTACTACTATAGACTCTCACTCCTCCAGGGCCAGAGCTGGACACTCCTGCTATAGACTCTCACTCCTCCAGGACCAGAGCAGGACACTCCTGCTACAGACTCTCGCTCCTCCAGGACCAGAGCTGGACACTCGTGCTACAGACCCTCAGAGTGGAAATACACATGTACATGAGTAAATCCCAAAATGTCTCTGACTGTAGTTTGATTGATTTTTTTCATAGGAAAGTGATTTAGAATCAGAAATCCATATGGTTAAAATAAATGTTGTGTTGCCATATTGATTTTTTTTATCTCCTTCAGAGTTGCCTGTGTCCTATGCACTCTAGGTCTGTTTATTCTGTTTTATTCACCGTTTTTTATATGGTCTGATTTTGTAATCTACGTACCTGCGTCCCCATGGCAACCCCAACAGATCCCCGCCCCACTAAGAAATCAATAAATCAATAAAGTGCCTGTGTTTGTGGGAATAGATGTGTGTTCATATGAGTCAGGTGTGCTGTAAGTGGAGCAAAGGTGTAAGTGTTTTTGAAGAATGGAGGAGTGTGACTCAGCATAGACACACACACAGCTCTGAGTGAGGCAGGGGAGGCAGGCCGTGCGAGGCACTTTTGTGAGGGGAGAGAGAGGAAGGGGAGCAGCCATCACACAGCAGGAGATTAAGACAGAAGAGCCGTACGGGATCGACAGAAAGTTTGGGGACACTAAAATAAGGAAGAGCCTGACTCAAACACATTCAGCAGAACACGCTCACAGACACCGTCAAAGGGCCGATGTCTCACATTTTCTTAAATAAATGATCCAATTATCTTTTCACCAGGATTTATGTAAATTGATTCTGTACATTTTCCACCCTCCTAGAATAAACAGGCTGTTTTTGTAAATGTAACTTTAGCTCATATACACAGCCCCCTGTCCTGGAAAAGTGAAATAGACATTTTGTAAAATAGACAGAAATAATAAATTATTTTTTAATTCTCTGGATTCTCTGAATCTGATCAGTGTTATGTATGTGCTTTTGTGGAAAACTGTCACTTGTTAAACTTTTCACACTGTCCCAAGCTTTACTGTGCTGCAAGAGTCAAATTCTAAATTTATTTATATTTACAGAATATATTTATAGTCATAACATTGCTTTGTTCTTTTTTCAATTAAATAAAGGTTCGACTGAATTCATGAATTGCATATTAGTTTAATGTAGTTTTTTGGGGGAAATGCTTTTGGGAAAGCCATGGCACATGTTCTTGCTTCCTAATATTCGGACAGAATCTCTGCACTAAAACAGTGATCCATTTATCAGATGAGAGCAGTGGGAGTCTAAAGTGAATTTCAGTTGAACACCTCACCGTTCACCACTGTCCACCTCCCCCACAGCTTCTCAACGTCCAAAAAAGGAAGTAATTCCACACAGTGACTCCCATCAGGATAGAATCTCGAGACCTGTGTCTAAATCAGCACATATCGGGCTGAAGCATCAGATTTGTGCCGTCTGCAGTCTGAACACTGATATTTTATTAACACTGTAAATAAATAAACTGTACAGTTTGTCATTTCTCTCTGAAATTATTTAGCATCAGTACTGAATCAGGTGTTCCCAAACTTATGACCGGTGTTTAGTAATCTGTGTGTTACCTACAGTTCAGGTCTCAGCAGCTTCAGCTCAGCATCCAGCAGCAGCAGTGGTGTTAGCGATGTTAGCGGGTGGGGGGTGGGGGGAGGGGGAGGGGGAGTACCTGGTTTACCATGTATTTGAGCAGAGCCTCCAGGAAGTATCCAGTGAGATCCTCCTGAGCTTTGTCCCCAGACTGAGGCAGCACCAGTGGACTGATCTCCTCAGGAGTCACTTGAGCTGTGGAGCAGAAAACACAGAGCAGAAAATCACAGCACGGTAACACTACGCCCACCTTCACGCCCACTCCAGCTGCTCCACCCGAGGTCCAATCACCCCCTGCTCCACCTCAAAGGTCTGTTCAATAACTCTCGTCTTAAATCATGCACCTGTGTCCAGGTGAATGTTCTGTAACCTCTTAAACGTTAAACAATTGCTAAACTTAATATAAAGTGTAGAATATTGATGTTATCTGTTTCCCACCTTAAGTCATTGTTGATCAAATGATAAGATGTGATCAGTGTCTTCACATAGATGAGCATCGTTAATCATTAATAATAATATTTACCTAAAGGTAAACTGAGCACATTTATTTTTTAAGAAGTGTATGACTCCGTATCCATGAAGTAGCTCTCGGTTTCAGAAAGGTCAGGGACTCTGCTCTACAGACACTGGTGTTCACTACGTGTGCTACTCATTCATGCACGTTGCTGCTGTTATTAAAGCCTCTACATCATTACACACTTACATACCCACTTGGGAAGTGAACCCAGACAATTTCACCTATACACCGGTGCATCTCTAAATATCACTGTACTATATGCACTGAGGAGAAAGTGTTAAGTTTTTACAGTAAACTCAATACACTACTTTGCTGAAAAGAAAGATAGTGGCTGAAGTTCTGGGTCCAGAGAGAAAAACATCTCCAAGATTCTGTTCTCCATTTCAACCAGCAGCTGAGGAAACTAAATGCATGTGTGTGTGTATACTCACCCTCCTGCAGGTTGAGTGTGGGGGTGATGATGTTCTCCAGTGTGCGTGGACCTAGGTCAGACTGAGGAGGAGCAGGGAACCCAGGAATTAAAGCAGCGAAAATCCAGAGCTGCTCTCTAAGAGCATTACCCTGCAGAGCCTGCAGCCACAACAGGAAGAGCCGCACACCCTCCCGACGGATCTACACACACACACACACACACACACACACACACACACACACACACACACACACACACACACACACACACACA
>JBBIGC010000001.1:49518501-49531848 GCA_037576955.1 Lepidarchus adonis
CCAGCAGAATTGTGTTGGTTTTGTTCTTTGAACAAGGTGATATTCATGCACGACTCATTTTGTGCACCAGTAAAAAACATGTCTTGAATTTGGAAAAAAAAAATCATAATTTATGTTTCACTAAAGAGGGGTTTGGTGAATGCGCATATGAAATTGGTGGGGTTCAGTACCTCCAAAAAGGTTAAGAACCACTGCTCTAGAGATAACTGCACTCTGTGTCATTATTTCTAATAATCGAACCATCTAAAAGTGAAACATATCACAAATTGAGTACACCACTCACATTTTTATAAATATTTTATTATATCTTTTCATGGGACAACACTGAAGATATGACTCTTTGATACAATGTATCAATGTATCAATGTAGTCATGATAACCACCCAAACACACCTCTAAGACGACCGTAGCTTTGCTAAAGAAACTGAGGGTAAAGGTGCTGGACTGGTCGAGCATGTCTCCAGACCTAAACCCTATTGAGCATCTGTAGGACGTCCTCAAATGGAAGGTGGAGGAGCGCAAGGTCTCTAACATCTACCAGCTCCACAATGTCATCATGGAGGTGTGTAAGAGGATTCCAGTGGCACTTGTGAAGCTCTAATGAACTCCTGTGCTGGAAAATAATGGAGCCACACAAAATATTCATACTTTGGACATTTTCACTTAGGGGTGTACTCACTTTTGTTGCCAGTGGTTTAGAAATTAATATCTGTGTGTTGAGTTATTTTCAGGGGACAGTAAATTTACACTGTTATACAAACTATACAATGACTACTTTACTTTGTATCAAAGTGTCGTATCTTCAGTGTTGTTCCAAGAAAAGGTATTAAAAAATATTTACAAAAATATGAGGGGTGTACTCACTTTTGTGAGATACTGTAAATGAACCATGTATAATGTTGTGTGTTCCTCAGACACTGAGCTTCTGCATTTACCCCATCCATCACACCACCAACACAAACCAGGAGCGTGGGTTGCACACCTGCAGCTGGGTGGTTAGGTGGGAACTTCCCCCCTGGTCCTGAGGACAGAACCACTGACCCTCTACTCAGGGGTCATCTTCTCCAACTGTTTGACCACAGTCGTCCAAACTCTGAGAGACTTGTTGTTTGTGAGTTCACCAGCACGTCTACTAAATCTTCTGTTTCCCAGAACCGATAACGCACCAGAGTCTATCAGAGATCACACCCACATGGTTGAAGAAGAATGATGGCTGAACCTTCTCTAACCTCTGATTGAGTAAATTTTTTTGTTGTGTCTGTTTGATTAATATTTTTAAGCCAAAATGAATCAAAGAGTCGACGCACATCAGCATCGTCTTTTACCAGAAGCAGGCCAGTCATCCATAAAAGCTCACACAGTTTTGTCAATTCCATATAGATTTTATTAGAAAAATCTATTCTGGGCAGAGTGGAGCCGTCAGGAAGGTGATCCATGGCTCCAGGTCCTGTATGGTGCAAAAATAAACCCAAACTGGAACTTGTGCAACATGGTGCTTATCCAGAAGCGAGGCTCAGCACTCAGGCCTGGTTTAACCTGGAGGAATGGAGGAATGGAGGAATGGAAGAATGGAGAAATGGAAGAATGGAGAAATGGAGGAATGGAAAAATGGAGGAATAGAAAAATGGAGGAATGGATAAATGGAGGAATGGATAAAAGGAGAAATTGAGGAATGGAAAAATGGAGGAATAGAAAAATGGAGGAATGGATAAATGGAGGAATGGATAAAAGGAGAAATTGAGGAATGGAGGAATGGAGGAATGGAGAAATGGAGGATGGAGGAATGGAGGAATGGAGGTGGTGCCTGCCAGAGCCCTGTCCACATTTGCATACAAATTGACAGTTCCAGCTGCAGCGCTATCAGTCACTATCTGATTGGAACGACAGCGACTGGGCTTGTGTTAAAGCCGTTCTCCTTGTCCCTTTGTCTAAGATTGACACACAAAGGTCAAACCTCCAGTCATCACTGCTCGTTCATTTGTACGGCTCAGAGACTAAAGTGTTTGAAGGGCAAAGAAGAGAACAGGGCTGATGATTTAAGGTAGAACCACAGCGAGCATTTACATTTGCCTCACTTTGCTAAGTTCTCCTCTGTACTCGAGCACCCACAGGCTCCTGCCTCCTTGGCTGCATCCCTGACTGCTCAAGCGTTCACAACATGATTAGAAAGCAGCTTTTCTTCGCAGTTCACTGCTACGTAATGTAGCGGCCTGGTTCTGAAGCGTGAGGGGAAAGTCAATGTCCCCGTTGTTTCTGCAAGCTCTCAGGTAGGATCTGGGTTCGCAGTCCCCATGGTGAAGGTCCGCACCACAGGAAAATGGGAAAAACGCTTTGCCCGAGGAAAGAGTGGGGGTGGTACGTGTTCAGGAGCACTGAACAGTCAGAGACCACCCACAACCTTCTCAGTGAACAGCAGTCTGTCTATTTCCAGATCGCTATCATAACAGAGCACTCGGGCAGGAGTGTGTGGGTGGAGAGTGGAGAGGAGCTGGAGGGGTTTATTTAAGCTCTGCTTTTCCAGCATTAATATTTACACGAGAGGGACAAGACATGTTTTTTGCGCAGGACAATTCAGAACAAAATGTAAAATCACAAAGTAACTGAAGCTCGGTCTCGCTCCGTTTTTCAGATGAACCCTGTCATCTTCACATTTCAGCAAAGAATAAATCAATAACCAGTAAAGTCATTAAGGGACACAGTTCTGAAAATATAACATTATGCCTTGACTCCCCCAGTGACTACACTACAACATCATTCAATGAGATGTTTATGATAATTGTACAGAGGGCGACGGTGAGTAACATTTGTTTATTTGATGTTAATAAAACCTTTAGAGGGCGACGGTGAGTAATATTTGTTTATTTGATGTTAATAAAGCCTTTAGAGGGCGACGGTGAGTAATATTTGTTTATTTGATGCTAATAAGGCCTTTAGAGGGCGACGGTGAGTAATATTTGTTTATTTGATGTTAATAAAACCTTTAGAGGGCGACGGTGAGTAATATTTGTTTATTTGATTTTTAATAAAACCTTTAGAGGGCGACGGTGAGTAATATTTGTTTATTTGATGCTAATAAGGCCTTTAGAGGGCGACAGTGAGTAATGTTTGTTTATTAGAGTTGCTTATATCTTCAGGTGGAACAGTAAATTTAAGATGACTAAGACAGAACAAACCTGCAGAAAAAATTGGACAGGGAATTGTTTACTGACAAAGTAAAAAAAAACATTGTTACATCACCATTAAGAGCTCCAAAAAAAATTAATTTGTGTAAAGTTGTTATTTTAATCATTACCAATTTGTTAATGTCAATAATGACATCTTTGCTTACCGTTGTTGTTTCTTTTCTTTGAATTTTTTAGACTCCTACGTCCACTGGTCGAGCTGCTGTTTTCACTCATAGAGTCCTGAGCAGAGGATGTGCTTCCAGTAGCTTCGCTGTCACGTATCATACTCTCATAGCCGCTGCTACCCCCGCTGTGGTAAAACAGTGCAGTCTTGCCCATGGCTGGGGGCAGCTCTCCACTCAGCACACTGCTGTTGTCGCTGGCATGGCCACTGCTGCACCGATGGGGACGTCGTGGGGCAGTGATCTTGCTGTAGGGGGAGGGTAATGTGTGGACCACTGGTCTTTCATCTGCATGCAGCATTCCTCCTCTTTCCTCTGCATCGGAAGCACCTCTACCAAGGCTGGCACGGGCACTTCCGTTACCCTGCAGCAGCTCTGAGATCCGTCCATTTACTGCCCTGAGAGGCAGCTTTGAGGCAAGCCCTGATCCTCTGCTGCGACTGAGGGACTGAGTTGACCAGGTACTCTGGTTGGGATTCTTTCCATTGGGTGGTAGGCTAGAACTCCTGTTCACCGACTGTGGAAGAGACTTGGTAGAGAAGCTTAAGGTCTTAGTGCTAGATGTTGAAAGGCTTCGGGCTTTGGGACTGGCCATTAGGAGTTTGCTAACTGCTGATATTTTGGACTGACTTGCTTTGGGGGACTGGGTTACATTGTTATTGCCATTTGGTCCATTGGTGGGAGAAGAGATGGAGCTGCGGGTGAGGCTCCTGCCAGCTCTGGGCATGGTGCTATCTCTTGTTACAATTGCTTTAGAGCCCACAGAAGCCAGGCTCTCAGCCCTTTCCAGAGAATGGCAGTCATAGTGAGCCCCTTGGGATCTACCCAGAGAATTGGTCCTGTTTGCCAGCTGCTCAAGTTTGGCACTGAAAAGTCTGCTACTCTCCATATTTGGTCCTTTCTGTTTTCCATTGCCACACAGGTCCTCAGGTGTACTGCAAAGAAGGGACAAGGCCTGGTTACCTGCCGTGTTATGCTGGGGACTGGCTCTGTTTCTCTGGTCAAGACTTGACTTTCTCACAGGTGGTAAAGGTGGGATTCCTTTCTGTCGCCCGAAGAAACCCTGCTTTCCACAGGAGCCTCTCCTCTCCAGTGTGGCTCGAGGGCTGCAGGGAGTGGATGTAGTAACGCCAAGGCTTTTGTATTCTCCACTTGTGAAGCGATAGGAAGGGTCTTCCAGGCCATCCTGCTTGTTGATGCGATGCCATCCCCTGGGAAGGCTGCCAGTCCTGAGGATGTCTGCAGAATACACTGGAGTGATGCTCTCTGAGGCACTCAGAACCATTTCCCATCCATCCACCACCCTCTTGAAGGAGTCAGGGGAGCAAGCTGCTTCACCGCTGCTTGAGCTGTTTCTGTCAACCACGCATTTACTTTTCACAGAATCAGTTGCTCTCTTCTCTGGCTTCACCTCACAAACAAGGTCCTTGGCTTTGGACTCCTCACTGCTCTCCCTTTTCATCCAGGGGTCATCAAAGTTGATCTCACTAGAGATGGCAACTGGTGGGGATTTGAGTTTGGAGGACTTGGTAGGTGAAGATACACAGGATAGATCCTGAACCATTGGCTTTACAGCAACACAAGGCTGAACTGTGATGTTTGTCTTGAAGGGGACAAATTCAATTGAGGTACATAATGTCTGAATGTTAGAAATGGTGACAGTTGTTTTTCCCACAGTTGGAGACATTTTGTTCATTAGCTCTGTAGTGGAGATTCTGTTATCATTTGCATCATTGATTTTAGAGTGATCGCCTTCACTTTCTTGGGTGTTTTGCTCAGTGAGGTCTTCATTTTCCCCTTCCTCTTTAATTTCCAATAGTTGAGCTTCAGCTAGTGCCTCACTTTGCCCAAAGCACTGCTGTGCAACAAAACTATGGCAAGACTGTTCTCCATCACTGCCTGCGCTCATCTCGCTTAGCCAGGAGCTGATGGAGGACCTCTGGCTTGCTAGATCTTCTCCTCCGATATGACGATTGGGCAAGAATTTAGCGATGTTGGCTTCTGAGATGGTTGCATTGGTAGTTGAGACAGCAGTGGTGTAGCACTCCAGGTCCTCACTTACACTACTGATGATACTGACGGGCCGGGAACCTGAAGCTAGAGCTTGCAATGAACAGTCACTGCTAAAGCTAATAATACTAGTAGGCCTGCCATTTTCTATCGTTCCACTATCTGTGAGATCCTCCAACAGAGTGAACACTAAGTCTTCTTTGCCATTTGGTTGCTGCAAGGTGACTGTGGTGCTCTTTTTGCTGTCCAAGGGAAGCTGTGGCACATCGTCGCACAGCGTCTCTGCTGATCCCAAACTGTTGGAGGAGGAAGAGTGCTTCAGAACCTGAGGGCTCATGCCCACAGGAGATGTCCTAGACTCGGGCTGGAGCAAAGATTCTGTGGATGATTTTCCAGAATCTCGTTGCAGGTTTTGTGAGGAATGAGGTGGCGTACCAGGCATTATTCCTTTCTGAGTATACACTTTACAGCGCTGAGATGGAGAAGATGGAGGTTTGTATTCCGATGTTTTGGTCAGGCTGGCAATGCCTAGTCTTGGAGAACCCATAGGACGGGGTTTGCTTTCACTGCTGCTTCCTCCACTGATGGACTCTCTACTATCATAAAGACTGGAGCTCTTAGTCCTTTGAAGGGAAGCGAGCTGTCCAACACCATTGCTACCAGTTACACTTCGGCTAGTGGAGAGCGTACAGCTGTGTACTGAAGGCTGGGTCAGGCTTTCTATAATGGACTGAGCAATCTCAGCTTCTTCCACCACCTCTCGAATTTCCTCAAGTTGCTGGTCATTAGATATTCTCTTGGGAGAGCTTCCTTTAATCTCTTGGCTTCGAGGGTCAGTTTTGGTAACTCTGTTGGCAGGAATTTCTTCAAAAGGAAACTTGTTTACCTCTTCACTTCCATCAATGCATTCCAGTCTCTCTTGAAGCTCAGCAAATGTGTTGCATTTGAGACAGTCCTTCTCTTGCTTGCCAGACTCTGCGCCCTCTTCAGGCACAGGTGGAAGTGGCTGGGTATGAAGAGTCTGTAGAGGCTGGAGAGGCTGCAGAGGTTGTGTGGACTGGATTAGGGCCGAAACTACCTGCAGCTGCTGTGGTGCTGAGGTAGCCATGCCTTCTTCAGCTTTATTCTTTTGGAGAGATGGGATAATGGGCACAAACTCTGGAGGCCCTTCATTATCTGTCAACTCCTTGTCTGAAAGTGCGGAGCCATTGGGGCCTACATAGATGACAGTGTCACAGGACTGCTCACTGCTAGAATAGTCATCCGGGTCACTAGACAGGTGCAACAGTGGCATTTCAGAGTCAACAACATTCCTGGAGTGGATGGTTCTAAGCTGAGTTGGCCTTCTCATCCTCCCCTCTTCACATGAGCTCTCGCCACCAGAAGAACTGGATGTGTATTGCTACAAAAGACAAAACACAGTTATAAATGAATTCCCAAGAGTACGAGAATGTATATACTGTCAAAGATCTTGGAACACTTCTTTTAAAAAAGGGATTATGAGTTCCATTTTTATTTGCAACAAAGTCTGCAATGGATTAGTTAGCAATAAACAAAAATTCTAATCCTGTATCATCCTGAGTATGAGGAGCAGTTTTAAAATAATTATAGGAATGTTTTCTTTTCAAAATTGCTGTTAAATTAACATTAACAAGCCTGTTTGACCTTAAGGATGATCACAACTGTGATTGGGAATAGGCAATATAGACTATATCCCCATAACTGATGGTATATTGTCAATAATTATATAAAATGAAAATGAATGAAAATAATTTCACATCTGGACCAGTCTGATTCTGCTCCTGGATTTTATAATCACCAGTAGTTACTGAGCTTTTGATGGATTTAATTGGAGTCAAATCTACAGGTGATTACAAAATCCAGGAGGAGAATCTACCTTACTCCATGTCTTTGGAGTCACACAGGAGTGTGGAACTCAAAAAAAAAATTACACAGCATCCGGAATAGCTGTTGAAAAATTTCCACTGAGAATAAATGGACAGTGAGAAGATCCCAGATGAGCAGCTTTAGCAATGGAACAATTATTTTCTACACTGTGTGTGACTTAGAGGGGGTAAGAGGGTAGCAGGGCAGCGATGCCAGCATTACAAAGCAATACTGATCTAAGTGTGAACCATACATTTACTGGCAGGATTACGTATCAAATGTATTAAAAAGACTATTTAAATATTTATTTTTTAATGATCATGGTTATATTATGACACCCCTAGGGTACTCCAGGACTGGTTTGGGAACCACTGATATAATGTAAAGCCCTTATACCAGTCAAATTATTTTTCCAATACTCCACATTCAGATGAAACTTTAAAGAACCTTCTTATGTATTTACAGTGTAGAAGAGAAACTGTGTCATACCATGCTTACTTTAGCCTTCTTTTTCTTCATCCTAAGCACTCGAGAAGCAATCTGAAGGGTGGAAAGTGTCTCTGTGAAGTTGCTAGGTGAGGAGGATATGTGGGCTATCATGGTGGTCCGACAATTCATGTTCCCCAGTGACTCCCTCAGCAGCATCGTCAGCTTACTGTCTCTGTGAACAACAACAGCACAGTTAAAGGTTAAAGGTATCAGCAAAGAATGTACACTAGATTATTTACAGTGTATACATTAGTAATGTTACATAATTCCCATGATCCTTTATGCACCATTACAGTGAAGATAAGCTTGTGTTAAAGCTTAGCACTGTAGAGAATCTCAGAAAAGCTTTACACTACCTTTATCCATACCACCTTTAGCACATTAATCAACCCTCCTAACGCAGCGCTCTGTAATTATAATCCCCAAAAAGTGTTTGCGGCCCCCAGGCGCACAGTTAGTCTATGACTACCTCATGCTGTTGTCCTCGCTTCCTATAAAAGACTGTTTTTCTGCCTGAGAGAAAGAAAGCAAGAGAGAGAGAGAGAGAGGGAGAGAATGGGCACTGCTTGTTCTCTTTGCCTTTCCATGGCAACCGTTAATAGGTACCTGAGGTCGCTGATGTTTTTCAGCTTTGCACAAGTCAATGATCAGCGGTGCGATGTACTCACACAGGCACTGAACTGACTGTTAAACTAAAACCACCTTTTATAACATTTTTATAACATTTACTAGTAAAATATTATGCTAAATAAAATTTTAAATTGTATCTGCATCAGCCACAACATTAACACCACTGAGGTGAAGGGAAAAAGGGTGGCAGCAAGTCACAGTCAGTTCTTGAAGCTCTGAAGAAGATCTGAGACCTTGTTGCGATGGAGCATCTCCAGAACAGCAGGTCTTGTGGGGAGTTCCAGGTCTGCAGGAGTTAGTACCAACCAAATGTGACCCACTGGGTCATGGGCACCCAAGGCCCCAGGTTTGCTGTTCTGGGTTTTTTTTTGGAATTTTGTGTCCCATCTATCAAACAGGGGTTACCAGACAACCACAAGTTCATAGTTCACACCCTGCAGTATTACCCAGTGTTATGATAAGATGGTCAGTGTTGGACCAGTGGTTAGGACCTCGCCCGTGTGATCATCGAGGCCAGCCCAGGTTCCACTAAGGAATGTCCTGCTCTACTGCTCCACATGTGGATGAGGTTAAAGTCACATTTCTAGTCATGGACAACCAGGCATCCTGAATGAATCCTGAATCCTGAGTTGTTCCTAAAAAAGACTATAATCCAGGTTAAAGGTCTCAGTGAAAATCTTCTCACCACAATAGTGAGTGTCACGCTGCTCTGATTCTTCGTCTACATCCATAATGCGATCATTTGTGTTTTTCTTCCTGCGGCAGATAATTACTTCCAAATATGATCTAATCTTTGGTGTTGACATGTAGTCAGGATGTTTAAAAGGTCTCATTACAGGGCTGATATACCACTGGATTTGCCTCTAATTAAAAGACTCTCCAAGACCAGTGGCTTTGTGCTGCATTTATATTCATTTATGTTACATTTATATTAATTTAGGTTCTCTCCAGCAAATGCTATGCTCCCTCTAAATGGCCCCAAACCCTAATTACATCTCGTCTCCACGGAGCGGCGGATTCCACGCTTAAACTCATGCGGTGCTTTGCAATGTAAATTCAGCATGATTAAATTAGAGAAGCACGGCATGGAAAAAATCCTGCCTGCCCTAGAGGAGCAAAACAGAAAGTCTGCACATTTCTGGAATAAAATGCCAAAATGTGCACTGCAGTGTCTCTCAGAGCCGCGTTTAACCCCAGCTAACAGCTTGCTGTGGAAAACAAGGTGACGATGGCACCTGTGTGATGGAGGAGCAGTGGAAAAGGCATGAATATGAAACAGCATCTGTCTATCGGAGGCATTGCCGAAATGAAAGCTCTCGCCCCAGAGAACCCGAAGAGTCTGACTGCACGCGTCCGCGAACAGCTGCTCCCATCAGAACCTCTCCATGTCAGGGAGAAGTTGAAACATCTAGAGAGAATTAATGGTGCCTACACTCATGAAGGAGGATGATCTTCAGAAAGCAGGAGCCATTCTTCATGTTCATGGCCGAGACAAGTGCTGTGATCCTCCCAAGAAACAGGGAGACTTGAGAGCTGAGGATGTTTGAAGCTGTTACTCAGACTGATGGTTTGAGGGCTGAAGCTGTTTCTCAGACTGATGGTTTGAGGGCTGAAGCTGTTTCTCAGACTGATGGTTTGAGGGCTGAAGCTGTTTCTCAGACTGATGGTTTGAGGGCTGAAGCTTTTCCTCAGCCTGATGGGGTGAAGGCGTAAGCTTCTGTAATGCCTTCCTGAAAGTAGTTTGAGAGGTCTTTGACAATGCTCCGCTCCATGTTCCAACATGATATGAGATGTGATGTGCGTGTATTGAGACATTAAAAGTGTCTTTAAGTTTAATGTTATTAAATCTGTGTCAAATCCCACACGTCTATGTTCCACTTGCACCTAATTTGCAGGACAGTGAGTTTGAATGACCTACTTGTAAGGGATGTGTTTGCTGCCGTTGACCAGAGACAGAATAACGTTCCCCAGGGCGGAGAGGGACAGGCAGAGTCCCGCCGTGCTGTCCCGAATTTTACTGAGAACCTTCACACAGCTGCCCAGGTCAATGAGATGGAGACGACTCCTGCCGCCAGACACTGACAGACATAGAGAGAGAGAAGGGAGGGGGGGGGGGGTGTTGGAGAGAGACTAATTCAATAATGCTTGGAACATGCACATTGTTCAGGTCAGGTTCAGGTCACTACTCGTAACCCACAGCCCAGGTTAACTAACTTTATTACCTTTCTCTACTAACCAGACACTCAGACTGGCCCTGATTGGACAGAAAACTGGCCCTGATTGGACAAAAGGTTAGGTATGATCAGTGAGATGCCTGGCATTGATTGAGTGCTAATTAATCAGAATTTAGCAATGACTGGTGAGAATGACAGTAGGCTAGCCCTGGTTGGTGAAATGGTTGGCACTCATTGGTCAAAAGGTTGTGCTTGGTGAGAAAGCTGGCACTGATTATTCATAACCCTGGCCCTGATTGGTCCAAAGGTTGGCAATGATGCATTAATTGATCAGACGTTTAGCTATGATTGGTGCAAAGGCTGGCACAGGTTGGTTAGAAGGTTGGCTTTGTTTGGTGAGGTTGTTTGAAGGTTGGCTATGAATGTCAGAAGGTTGGGTATGATTGGTCATAAGAATGGCACTGATAAGTCAGAAGGCTGGCCCTGATTGATCAAAAGGTTGGCCCTCATTAGTCAGAAGGTTGGCTATGATTGCTCACAAGCCCTGATTGGTCAGAGGTCCAGCCTTGTGAAAGAGGTGAAGCTTCTGAGCTTGCTGTCTTCTTTGGAAAGTTTTTACTTTTGTAAGGTCTCTGGGGGGTGGATTGGAGTGTTAAGGTGAGTTAACCTGGGCTGTGTTTGTTGAGATCAGTAATGCTGAAGCTCAGCTGAAGGTATCCTGTCTATGCTGAGGGTGAGATTAAGTGTGTAGCAGAAACTTCCACCATCGTGAAAACCCAGGGTAGGACTGAAGTTATCAGTCTAGACAAGTGCTCCTCCCTTTCAGAGCCTACAACAATAACAACCACAACAACTACAACAACAAAAAATGACCATCATCATTGGTCAGATTGTGAACCCAAACAGGGTTTTCAGAGGCAAACACACATGGTGGGCAGAAAGGACGGATGGATAATTGGGTTAACCAGTGTGCTGGCCAAACAGTTTGCTTAATCACAGGAAACGAGGAAAATCATCATGACGCAGATGCTGCTTCTGAGAAGGAGGATCTTCATTAATCTCACATGCAGCTCTGTTTTCCTTCCCCGCTCTCACACTGACCCCTTTATGCTCATCCTGGACCCAAGTCAAGACTGCACTTCGCTTAAACTAACATCTGCTCCTGCTTTGCCTTCTCTCCGCACCTCCCTGTTGTGAGGCGGCTCATGGCTGACAGACGTTTGTGCGATAAGAGAAATTAGCACCTCTCTCTGGAAATAGCTGCAGGATGATATGTTTACCCTGAGAGCACGAGGACAGCACCTATAATGAAGACAGTTGTCAGGCTGATCTGATCGAGCAGTATTTATACTGCATTGTGTCAGACTGTGGGTCCATCATGAGGAGGGAACGTGTGATTGAATTTGGAGGAGTGGGCAGGAGAGAATAGGCAGGGCGGAGCCTAATGAACCCCATGACAAGCCTCAGTCGCCAATTATTACATAATTAGAGGATCTGATTAATGAAGATGACCTGAGTCCACATTTAGTTCAACCCCATGAGACTCAGGTGCTGAAGGAGAGAATTTCAGGAAGAAGACTCCACTACAACAACTAATGGCTCATTACTGAAGGTCACGCGTTTACATTAAACTTTAATGCTTATAAAACCCACTAACAAAGGAAACTCTGGTTCTGCACCATATACAGCAGAATTCTTCTGATTAATTAAGTTTACTACATACCAGAAAAAGCTGAATAAAAAAAAAATCAAATATGATGAATGCAATTAAAGAAGTAAACTTCACACCAAACATATCTTCACTAATCCACTACGTAGTAGGTAAGAAGGTACGTGAGGTGATTTACATTTTAACCAAAGTTTCACCAACAACAGGGAAATTGAACATCATTTTTTTAAAGTGTATCTTAGTTACAAACCTTCTGCAGGATTCCTAGTGGCCATTCCACTGGATTTGTTTTTATTAACGTTTTAAAAATCGAATTGCAACATTTCATTTCATTCGAATCTATATATTAACATATAAACTACAGTTCAGTGCTAACTCAGTGGCACTTTATAGATATTTCACATATTAGTATGATTAAAGAAAGAGTAGCAAAGTATGAGTATTAGTGTTAGTATATAAGTATGATCATTGGCTTTAGTATGAGTACCAGTATCAGTATGAGTATCAGTATCATTATTTGTATTAGAATGAGTATGAATACAAGTTTCAGTATAAATATCAGTATCAGTACCTTTATGCATATCAGTAAGTGCTCGTATTAGTATGATAACTAGTATATCAGTATGAGTATGAGCAGTAAGAGTATCAGTATCAGTATCAGTAAAAGTATGAGGATCAGTATAAGTAAGAGGATGAGTATCAATATTAGAAAGAGTATGGGTATCAGTATGAGTATTAGTATGAGTATCAGTAAGTGTATCAGGAGCTGTACTTACTGCCTCCTTTGCCAGTTTTCTCCATGCGATACTGGTAAATATGGAGGGTGAAGAGCATGTGTGAGTTTCGATGTTCCTCCTCGTCGTAATCTGGTCGACTGCTGTAGCGGGAGGCAATGGCGGCGTCCAGGAAGAACGCAGCTTTCTCCGCAGTGGGAGCTCTCAGCTCACTCTGATTCTGCAGCTAAGTGAGAACAGGACAGAAGATCAGTAACACACCACTGCCAACAAACTTATACATCAGAGCTGTCAGACCTAAACCTCACATCTCCAGAACAGGGACTTTGACCTGCTTTGCTGAGATAATCCATCCCACCTCACAGGTGTGCCACATCAAGATGCTGATCTGACATCATGAGTAGTGCA
>JBBIGC010000002.1:73485-94546 GCA_037576955.1 Lepidarchus adonis
TTAGTGTCAGTATTAGTGTCAGTATTAGTGTCAGTGTCAGTATTAGTGTCAGTATTAGTGTCAGTGTCAGTGTCAGTGTCAGTGTCAGTGTCAGTATTAGTGTCAGTGTCAGTGTTAGTGTCAGTGTCAGTATTAGTGTCAGTGTCAGTATTAGTGTCAGTGTCAGTATTAGTGTCAGTGTCAGTGTCAGTATTAGTGTTAGTGTCAGTATTAGTGTCAGTATTAGTGTCAGTGTCAGTATTAGTGTCAGTGTCAGTATTAGTGTCAGTGTCAGTGTCAGTATTAGTGCCAGTATTAGTGTCAGTGTCAGTATTAGTGTCAGTGTCAGTGTCAGTATTAGTGTCAGTATTAGTGTCAGTGTCAGTATTAGTGCCAGTATTAGTGTCAGTGTCAGTGTCAGTATTAGTGTCAGTATTAGTGTCAGTGTCAGTGTCAGTATTAGTGTCAGTGTCAGTGTTAGTGTCAGTGTTAGTGTCAGTGTCAGTGTCAGTATTAGTGTCAGTATTAGTGTCAGTGTCAGTATTAGTGTCAGTGTCAGTGTTAGTGTCAGTGTTAGTGTCAGTGTCAGTATTAGTGTCAGTATTAGTGTCAGTGTTAGTGTCAGTGTTAGTGTCAGTGTTAGTGTCAGTGTTAGTGTTAGTGTCAGTGTCAGTATCAGTGTAAGTATTAGTGTCAGTGTCAGTGTTAGTGTCCGTGTCAGTGTCAGTGTTAGTGTCAGTGTCAGTGTCAGTGTTAGTGTCAGTGTCAGTGTCAGTGTCAGTGTCAGTGTCAGTGTTAGTGTCCGTGTCAGTGTCAGTGTTAGTGTCAGTGTCAGTGTCAGTGTCAGTGTCAGTGTCAGTGTTGCTGCTGCTCTCATTCACAGTTACTTTCTGAAGCTCAGCTCTACACCTTTACTGCACAGACACCGAACATATTTAAAAACCTGCATCATTATTCATACTCATCATTATTCATACTCATCCACACAGCCGCAGAGTATCAGTATAACATGATCAGGAGAAGGATACAGAGGCGTGTGATTGGTTCAGAGTCATGAGTCACCTGTGAGACTGAACACGGGGGGAAAAACAACACTTTAGCCTCAGTGTGTGATCTCCTGCTCACCTGCGGTGCAGGTACATCGAAACATGACTCACCTTTCCAAACGGTGACGTCACTACCCTCCTCCTCTTCATCTTCCCCCTCCCTTCCAGGTTTCTGGAGCAACGCGGGCGAAACTAACCCAGCCCCCTAACACCAAGCTCCACACTCCCCGTTCCCCTCACCCCACCCGTGTTCCTCACCCGCTGTGATTGGCTACAGGTGAGCGAGAGCAGCGAGAGCAAAGGCTTCTGCAGAACCGCAGACCAAAGTAGATAACAATAAACAACAAATAAACAGCGCACTTGGTGAAGTGTGGTGCAGTTGAGACACGAAACCCTTGAGACCATCAGTAGTATTTTTAAGCGTTTACTTTTAGCCAATCCGCGCGCTGAAAAGCCCCGCTGGCCAATCAGAGCGTGGGAAGGCGTGGTTCCTTGGAAACGGGTGCGAAAGGAAATAACGCCCTTTTTAAGCGCTCCACTCCCTCAGCCAACCAATTCCCTCCATATTTAAGGGGCAGCTCGCAGCAACAGGTGCTTCTACACCTGCGTCAAAGAATTCGCCATTGTTCGTCGTGCTTTTTGGAGAGCTGCTTGTCTGACTGGAAAGTGGATTACTGAGGTTTCTCTCCACCCCACCTGAGGTCTTCATTTCAGCCCTAGAGTCTTCCTCTCGCGCAGCTCACCTGCACCTGCCTCGCGAGGTGTGGTCAAGAATTCAGGAGCGCATTAATACTTGAGTGTGGTGCTTCTCCGCGGTTTCTGGTTCAGATGGCTCACAAAGGGCTCCAGCTTTTGGGCTACATCCTCGCCCTGGTGGGAATGGTGGGGCTCATTGCGGGCACCATAATGCCCCAGTGGAAGATGTCTGCCTACGTCGGGGACAACATCATCACAGCCATAGCCATGTATCAGGGTCTGTGGATGTCCTGCGCCTACCAGAGCACGGGGCAGCAGCAGTGCAAGATCTACGACTCCATGCTTCAGTTGGACAGTGAGTAGATGCCTCGCCTTACCTGGTGTTGCCATGTTGCCCACCAAATTTATTGGTGAATTTGTGGAAGAAATATTTGATTTATGCCTTCCCAAAGAGAAAATTAAGACCATGAGTGATGAGTTAAAAAGTATTACAATTTCATTATATTTTTGTGATTATCACAAAAACACAAACCTTCTGACCACCATACCAAACATGTCTTCTGCTCTTGACATTGATTCCGGATTCCACTCTTGGATTTTGTTCAGCAGCAGTTTACTGAGCAATTGATAACTGATTGGCCACCTTCAGTCTCTTACTGGTTATCTCAAAATTGAGGCGTGAAATGTAGATTCTGGGACCAGATTCAAAGACCATGCTACTAAACGATACCAGTTATAGTCAAATAAATATTGTACTCACAACTTACACACTCAATATTCATAACCTAACACCTGAAAATGTTGTAAAAGCTGTTATTATTATAAAAGTTATTCTTTGTGTAAATAATGAATACACAATGTAAATGTGTGGTGAACTTGCTGCCAGCATTCTGGAAAGGAATGGTGGAGCATACATGATAGCCCAGGCCTAACACATGGATGTCAAACTAAGTTTTTAAAATGTGGAAAAACGGACATTCTGGATAAATTCCCTTCAACAACATGGATCATGATTTTATAAACCATTGAGCCAAGAAAAAAATCCCAAAATTCACTGTATTACTGCCCACAATGAGGAGGCATGTGGCTGAATTCTTCAAACAGAAGGTTCAACCATTTAGGTGAACATGGGCTGGTTGAACCGGTTTGGAGATGCACCAGGAACCTAGTGAGCACTTCTGCTGTGGGAGACATGGAGTGGGTGATTTTAGAAAAGGAAAAAAAAAGACAGAGAAAACACTCACACTGTGTTGATGGTTTATTTTTGTGCCCACCACTGTGCTAAGCTAAGAACATAACTCACTCCTGGCATTGACTGGAGCTTGCCAACCTGTTGAGCTGACTGGAGCAAAAAGGTGTGTGAGAGCAGCCGTTGGTGCCATGAACTAAACACGGGTTGAACAGGTGTCATTCTTAAAGGCATATGCACCTCAGAAAACCAGGACCTCGCATTGCTAATATTAAAGGAATATTTGAGTTGCTAAGTGTTGTATTACCATGTTAAGGGGCTGTGTCCCTTTTAAGGACATGTTACTTGAGCCTGAGGGCTCTTGGGTCGTGGTTTTGGGTGTGGCCCTCACTATGAACCTGTCCAAACACTAAATCTGCCTTAAACCTAATAGAGGAACTTCCAAAAGTGTTTTTCAACCACAGTTGCCTCCAGATAACTCCGGTTCTGTTGACCCAATGGTTGTTCTTTCTTCTCGTTCCACCTTCGAGCGCTTAACTGCTCCTCTTCCTCCAGGCTCACAAAGGAATGGAGATGTTGAGGCTGTTTAGTTCTAGAAGACCTACATTCTCATGATTACTTTCTGTCTTGGGTTCTCTGGTGTCCCTCAGGGATTTGTTTGTTTGCTGAAATATTCTTGGTTTTTGGAGGAAAAAGAACTTTAGTCAAGGGCTTTAAGGATCCTCACACTCTTGCCGATCATGGGACAACAATGGTTGGAGAAACATTAATTGAAAGCTTATGAAAGAACCAGGTTCTTCTAGGGGATTGCTCCATAGAATTTTAATAACTAATATTAAAGGCTTCCAAGCTTTTTTTACATTGCTACAAAACATTAATTTGTTAAAGAACACAGAACACCAGAATATAAACTTCTATATATCTTACTGGAATGTCAGAAGCTCAAGAAAAGCTTGAATGTGTGGAGCCTTCATGCCTGGCTTATTCATTACTGCTGTAATCATTACACTGCTGCAATGTTTCGGCTCCTGTCCCCACCTCCGCTGGCGGAAAATCCTCAACGTCCCAGTATCAGGATGGGGGAGGGAGGGGAGCGGCCTCACATTTGCTTGTTTGTTCCAGAGATAACTCATGCAAATCTTAGCACTTCCACATAATGGGTGCAGGTTTCTTCAACGGGCAAGAGCATGTAAGGATAGGAGCAAGTATTTGGCACCTTCGCGGAGTGGTCAATGGAAACCTCGTAACACAGTGGTCATAATTAACTGTGGCTAGGCTAAAAGTTGTATGTGTATGTAGGCGAGGCATCTTTATTTTAATTTCAAACTTGTTGTGTGGTATATCAATTATTTATTGATTTTAAAAAATGATCAAAATAATTTGAGGAATATAGTATACCCTTTAAAGGAAATCTCTTACAAAATGAATGTTCAAATTGCAATTTTTGATAAACAATTGGCACCCGAATGAGCACCTGTCACTTGTTTAGAATATTTGAAAAACATTGGCACCAACTTCAGAGCATCTCAGTAATCCCACTAAAGCCGAGCCTGCCTCTGGCCGAGCACCGCTATGTAAAGTTAGCTGTTTATGGCCAGTTAAGTGGCTAGAGGAGTGTTTATTTGTTTAACTTAACAATCTGAGCTTTGATAAGGCTTTACCTTTCCTACACCACCTTATGACATCTACAAACACAACCCATGCCAGTGCTGATAAGCTTTCATTATGCCTCTGTTGTGAATGGTGATCAGCAGGATACTGGCAGGTGTAAAAGCCAAGATTAGAAGTCATTGCTGGTGATTAAACTGCTGTAATAAACGGTTCTGATATATGACCACTGTTTATTTTGGTCCCAGATTTTATTGGAAGGGGGGGTGGGGTGGGGGCGCCAGAATCGTTATCTAGGGGTGGGCAGTATGACACATTTCTTTGATACTTTTGAGATTTTTCCAGCAGTTCTATATTTCTATCCATTCTTGTGGTGAAGTTCTCTTAAAGCAAAACAGGGGGCTTCAAGACTTAAACAAACATGAAAGTGAAACTGATTGTCATTGTGAACACACCACAGAAGACGGTGCACCACAACAAAATGCGTCTTCTGCATTTAACCGTGCACACGTGGAGCAGAGGGCAGCAGTCAACAGCTGCGTCCGTGAAGCAGTGAAGGGGGACGGTACCTTGTTTAAGGGTTCCTCAGTGGTGCCTGGGCTGGGACTTGAACCTGAAACCTTCTGATATCAGGGGCAAAGTCCTAACCACTAGGCCACCACTGACAAATATGGTGAACAGTCTACCTGTTACTGCCCTGACCGCAGGGGTGTCAAACTCCGGTCCTGAAGGGCCGGCATTCAGCACAGTTTGGTGGTTTCCCTTCTGAAATGCACTCACTCAGTCTGGCAATTAACAGGTTATTTGAACCTGGTGTCTGATCAGGGAAATCAGCAAACCGTGCAGTACACCTGTCCTCCAAGACCAGAGTTTGACACCCCGATTGAGTTTTCACAACCAATTACACAGCCTAAAGCAGTTTAGCTCCACCCATTGGCACTGTAGTTAGTTCTTTGGTCTAGGTTGATATCGAGCAGTCAACCTGAAGAGGTTGTTTACATATTGGTCTTGAAGGCAAAGTAACCAGAACATCCTCCTGAAGTCCTACCAGATAATGAGGGGTTGGGGAAATATGTATGTAGGTATGAATTATGACCAGTTTTTGGTCCATAAACTCTCAAATATCCTCACAGTGGACCTCAGGATGGAAAAAAAAATGTATAAAATGGCTTTTGCTGGCAGTAACTTATCTCTCTGACTTGAGCTTCTGGTTTTATCTGGTTCTTTGTTTGCTGGCCTTTTTTCCGGAATGTCTTTGTTTGATACTGAAACTCTGGTCTGACTGAAGGGAGGGGGAGGGGAAGGGTGAGTCGCCTTTACTTTGAGAGAAGGACGGGGAGAGATGGTGGGTGGTTCAGCAAATTGAAACCTGACTCTCTCTTGTCCTGTCTCTACTGGTTAGACCTGTTCTACCCTAGCACGCAACCAAAGGGAAACCAGTGGCACACTCGGGCAGGCACACGCCTCTCAAAGGAGGCTTCTGGATGGAACCAGTTTGTGTTGCACCTGACTGCAGGTGTAGCAGGAGTGGGGGAGGGGCTTTTGCACCAGAGTAGGAGAGGGACTTCAGGTAGTTGAGAATTCTGTGGTAGTTGCGCACAAAACCTTTCATCTTACCCTGACTCTGGAGACGTTGGAACTTAGCAATATGTGAAGTGGTCTGGGACTCTACTAGACCAGGGGAATCGGTGTCCAGCACAGTTTGGTAACTCCCCTCAAACTCACTCACTACACCTGCCAATAAACGGGCAATTTTAAGCTGGGAATTCACCAAACTTTAGACACTGACCATCCATGACTGGTGCTAGACACCCCTGTGCTAGATGGTTCATTCTTCTGGCTAAAGTGGTTTGTTTTAAAAAAAACAAAAAAAACAAAACAAACAAAAGTCCTATACAAAATTATATTGGCTTGGAAGTTCTCTTTTTACTGAGTGCTCTTCTAAGAGAGCCTGATCGTTCTCAAGCTACTGAAGAGGCTTTAGAACCAGAAGTGGGAAACGGAACTAACTTGAACAAAACTTTTAAATTAAAATCCAATGGTTAATTAGTAAAAATGCTTCACATCCACAGAAAGCCCTCAAAGAACCATATGAATGAACACTTTTTGTTGGCAGGCTTCTGTCATCATTAGGGTTTTTTTGGGAAGCTCTCCAGTGATTTTTATTTATTTATTTTGAGTTACTCATTTTGATGGCGATGTTCTTGTAGGCTTAATTTATTGCTATTTGAAACAAGTGCAGGGAAGCGGCACACCTCTTCTCTGGAGTTTGTGTTTGCCAACCAAATGAGGTGCCTTACTGCCACCTATGGGCCACAGATGTGTATCAAAATTAAACACTACAAACTGCAATTCAAAAAAGTTTACATTTATTGTCCTGTGGTATGAAATGATCCATGGTCAGGCATTGTTGGGAATATCAAACAATGTGATTTCTATGGCATTGCTTTAAATAACAGTTTTGGTTTTATAATGGAACCTTGGTCAGACCATTTCCTCAGTGAAGTGGTTTTCAGGGCTTTCATTCTTTGTCTTTTAATTGCTTCTCACTTCAATTCAGTTTTGTTATTCAAGGATGCTCTACTCCAACTGCAAGTCATGGAAAATGTTCTAATGAAAATATCAAAACAACGAAGACTATCCCTTTTGGGTACTAAAGTTTATCTCCTGTTTGATTGCTTGCTTAGTGCGATATTAGTCATGTTGTGCATGTGGATTAATGAATTTTGATTTTCAACCCTTATTTAACTGAACAGTGTATGCTGCGGTCATTTCCCATGTTTATAGCAACCAGGAAGTCATTCAGCTGCAGGAACCACATAAGCGGGTTTATTGGGCAGCTGGGGCCTTTGTGGGTCTGAGCTTATTGGTAGCCCTCTTGGTATCTTGTATACAATGGCGTAAGGTTTTTTAACTCCCACTTTGGGACCCTATACTCCTGCAGTGCAATGAAGTTCTGGTCTCATGTACAACATGAAAGGCTAAGCTACAACAATTACGAATACATTTTATATCTGCGGACAAGCTTATTTAGTACCGTTTAGAGCAACCCACCTTGAGTCAATAAAGGATTACTGACAACAAATGAACCAGTCATGTGTATACTGCCTAGCTGTTGGCAAGATGAGACTAGCCTAGCATCTAGCATATTACCTTACCTAGCCAAAGTTCATGGTGTTTGTGTTGAGGTGTTTCGTTTCGCCCCAGGAAGCATCATGTCATGACTCGTTTGTGGATCACAAATGGAACTCCACCAATATTTTTTCAGTCATTATTATTTTTAGCACCATTTTAAGAGAAACCTCCGGAGTCACAGCTGTTTACAATGGTGGTGAATGGAACCAGATGTCCAGTTCCTGTAAAAGCTCCATCACACATGAATGTTATGAAGATACCATGAAAATTTGGGGCTGTCCCAAATGAAAGTTGATCAGCGTCAAAGGAGCTTTGATCAAGTGTGAGCCGCAAACACTAAACTATGTTGAACAGCTCCAGGGTTGAGGAAACAGACCTAGGCTACACCGTTGACCACAGCTACTGCTGCCTCTTGAATTAAGAATTGCATCTCCTTTCTGTGCAGGTTCTACCCAGGCAACACGGGCACTGATGGTCATTTCCATCCTCCTCACCTTGGCGGGACTGGGTGTGGCCTCCATGGGCATGAAGTGCACAAACTGTGGCGGTGATGACAAAGTGAAAAAGTCCCGCATCGCCATGACCGGGGGAATTATTCTTCTTGTTGGAGGCAAGTTACTGTATTCAAACCCTCAATCGATCATCACTTGTGCTACAAATTTAAGTTTTGCATAAGGAAGCCTCTCAGGGCTACATTAGTGTTATTAAAGTCCTTTCTTTCTGTCTCCTCTAGCTCTGTGTTCAATCATCGCCTGCTCATGGTTCTCCTACCAGATCATCAAAGACTTCTACAACCCCTTCACCCCCGTCAATACAAAGTACGTACTGCTGCCAGCTCACCTTGCGCAGGGATTCATTTTTTTCACTATTTTATGATTCAATACAGCACAAAGTTGGCCGCTCCTGGTTAAATGAGGTGTTTTATTGGCTTAAGTTTAAGAAGGGTTCAAATGTATGTTGAACCCTGGAGTCTGTTTCCAAACCAGTAATGATCATTCCTCTTCCTTCACAGGTATGAGTTTGGGGCAGCCATTTTTATCGCCTGGGCCGGCACCTTCCTGGTCGTCTCTGGGGGAGCCATGCTGGCGGCGTCTTGCTCAAGAGGCAAATCCACTCCCCAATATGTTGTCAAGTCTAAAGCGGCAAGCAGTGGGTCCAGGGAATATGTCTGAGCGCCACCTGGTGGCAGGGAGATCCTGAACTGCTGTGAGCTGGTGGAAGTTTAATTTTTTAATTTTTTTTATTTAATTTTTCCTGTGCGGCTAATTTGAGACCAGGCTCTCCTTTGGCTGCCGAAAGATCTCATATCAGTGGTCGAGGGTGAGCTCTATGTAGGAAGGTCCTGCTAAGGTCCATTCTTGAGGGTGTTTTTTTTTTTTTTTTTTTTTTTTACACTTTTTTTTTTATGTTTAATTTTTTTGATATTTTTAAAGTTTTTGTGTATCTGGAGCCCCCAGTAATTAACACGACAGAAAGAAAAGCCAACGAGCAAGGTTTCTGATTTTTACTAAATGTCCTTTCTGAAGCAGAAGAGCCCATCACGCTGAGGGAAAACTGTTGTCTGGCTGATTGTAACCTAATTCTTCCTCAGAGGGTGAAGACTGAACCCCAAAGGGAAGGCAATTATAAATGTAAAGCAGTTAAATAAAATCAACACATTTAAATTTACTGTAAAATTACCCAATTATGCCCATGACTAGATGCTTTCAAATAAGAAATTAGCTCTATTTGCTTACATTGTAGTATGTTTTTGCTTGCAAATCCTCTTGAGCCGGTCGTGGACTAAAAGGTCATCTGAGCTGTTCAGCTTCCCTTCACCCAGCGATGAAGTTTCTACACCAGGGGTGAACTCTGGTTGTGGAGGTCTGAGGTCCAGGGCAATTTACTAGTTCTACTCATCAGTTAATTTCCAAGTGCAAGGAGTGTGTTTTGAGGAGGTGAACTACCAAACTGTACTGGACGCTGACCCTGGACTGGAGTTGCCCACCCCTGGACTAAAGTCTGCTTCTGACCTTGGCACAGTCACTGGTTAACTGCCCTTTCTTTCACCGACAGTTCTGACGGCCCCTGTTCCTTTCTAAACTCCCGATAGCACATTGTCTTTGGAGCTGTAACATTTTGTTTGTTCTTCCATAGTCTTCAGGACCAATAATTGCAGATATGAACCCTTTTGATGGTGCCCAGCCCTTATTAACCATGCCATATCTGACTAGCCTTTTAAATGTTATTGTAATCTAATAATTTTATGTAAATAAATACATAAAAATTAGGTGCTTGTGGGTTTTCTTTCCTCATATAGAACATCTTGCAGTGGCCTAGTTGTTAGGAACTCACCCTTATGAGCAGGGGTTCAAGTCCCAGCCCAGGCACCGCTCTACAATGCTCCCTGGGTGGAGCTGGTAGCTGCCTGCTGTTATATGTGGATGTGTTAAAGGTCATGTTTTGTTGCAGTGCACTTGAGTGTATTCATAATTATTTTTAAAGACCTAAAGCCCCAATAACCAAGGAAAGGCAAAATTGCTTAATTTTCTTACACACCATCAAAGCCAGTCTGTTTCATTTAGAGGGACAAGCCCATGTAGTATCAGAATCAGTAGAAATCAAGGTTAAAGTGAAGAAAAAAGAGCAAATGAAGATTCAGAACAAGCTTAATACGTTTAATCAGCGGTGCTGTAGCTATAAAAACCAGATAAACAGCAGAACATGCAGCAGTGCATTGATTTGGATTTGTCTTGATCCTGTGGTCAATGAGTAACTGTTAAACTGCTAAAATTGTAGGATTTAGGAATTAATCTTTACACGTTAAATGGTAAAACAGAAGCCACGCTTTGGGATCGGCTCCTACTCCCCATGCACAGCAGGGAGCATTCGTGCCCATGACCCTGTGGCCAGTTCACCAATGGATCACTGTTGGTACTAACTACTGCAGAGCTGGAACACTCAAAGACCTGCTGTTCTGGAGATACTCTATCAGATCTTTATGCTCCTGCTTCCAGCACATGTCTGTTCATTTGCTGCCTAATGTAGCCCAGCCCCCTGACAGGTGCCACTGTAAAGAAGTAATGAGTCAGTGTTACTCAACTCACCTGGCAACTCAACGTTATGGCTGATCGTGTGTGGGGGTTGCTCAACCAGTGTAGTTGATTGGAAACCAGCACAAGGGGAAGTTAGTAGGATGCCAAAGTGGCCGCAAATGTTGCAAGAGATGGGCTCGTTGGTTTTGGAATCTTTTTAACCCACATTTCTGGTCCAAAAGCACTAAATTCAACCTGCAAACATAATCATGAGCTTAACAGTGCATTGGACACATGCAGAAGCTTTTACAGTGGCATCAACGGTCTCTTTCACTGACAAGAGGAATAAGGCATAAAGTCAGAGGGATGCAAACCCCAGGTGCAAAGTGCAATCTGTCAGACGAAAGCAACCTTCAGTTTCCTTTGATTGACATGAATGTTAGGGATGCACAACAATAACGGTCATAATGGCATATATTCTCTTAAAATTATATTGAAATTGATTTTACTGATAGTTATGTTTGAGATTTTTTTACATTGATCTCACTCTGGAAGAGCTGAAATTGGAGGTGACGCTTTGATTTCTCATTTTAAAGCTCAAAGTTTATGAATCGGTCTGTCGTAATTTTACTTTCCACCTTAAATTTTACAATTAATTGCCAGAGTGGAGGTGCAGTTAAAGGTACAATAAAATAACTGCTGTGCCATTTAAGGTTGAACAAAACATTTGTTGCAGGGTCCAAAATAGGACTGATGCACCATTTAAGGTGGAATGGAAACTCGTGTTAACAAGAGGCACCAGAAAGTAACTGCTGTGCCATGTAAGGTGCATTGGGCAGAAGTCTTGATTTGACCAATTTGGTATTTTTGGATTTATCACACACTGGAAGAACTGAAATTTGAGGTGACACTTTGACTTGTCTTCATTTTAAAGCTTAAACATTAAAAATAACACAGGTCACCAGGCCACTCTCCTCACTGATGACTTTCTGTGGGTTCTACAACCCCTGGCAAACATATGGAATCACCCATATCAGATGTTCATTCAAATGTTTGTGTAGAAAAAAAAACAAGCACATACATGCCAAACTATTGTCACTCAACAATCCAACCTTGTGGCTGTATACTTTGTTTTAAAAAAAGAAAGAAAGATAACTATAGTCAATGACAACTGTTTTAAAGAACAAACAGAGGAAACAAATATGGAATCACACAAATTTGAGGAAAATTATATGGAATCACCAAATAAAAACACTACTAGTACTTTGTTGCACCATCTCTGGCTTAACTAATGACTAAATACATTTTTTTTTGTCTTTCTTTCTTATATGTCTTTCTGGTCGACCAGTACGCTTTCCTTTGACAACCTTTCCATTTGATTTGTACTTGGTCCAGATTTTAGACACAGCTGACTGGGAACAACCAACATCTTTTGCAAGGTTCCGTGAAGATTTACCTTCTTCACGAAGTTTGATAATCCCCTCTGTTTCAACTGACATCTCTCATGTTGGAGCCATGAGCTGTCAATCCTCTTGATTCAACACATCACTAATGTGCGCAAGCACTCGTTTTTAACTGCAGACTAATTAGCAGTTGTAATCAGATACAGGTGTTTGTTTTAGAAATGCAAAGTGCATGTTGATTCCATATAATTTTCCTCAGATTTGTGTGATTTCCTCTGTTTGTTCTTTAAAACCGTTGTCATTGACTATAGTTATTTTTCTTCTTTTTTTTTAAGTGTTATATAGCATGATTGTTTTTTTTCTACACAATTAATCATTTGAATGAACAACATCTGAGATGGGTTATTCCATACTTTTTGCCAGGGGTTGTATAGTGTTCTCATGCTGATTTCAGATCTGTGTTTAGCTTTTTTTCTGGCACATATAGTTGTAATGAAGCTGGTGCTATACAGTGGAGGAAAAATTTGACCCCCCCACTGATTTTTGTAGGTTTTCCCACTGACAAAGAAAAACAGTAATTTTAATGGGGTTTATTTCAACATTGAGACAGAAAATCATATTATTACATATATAAATTGATTTTCATTTCATTGAGTGAAATAAGTATTTGATCTCCTAGTAAAACAAGACTTGGTACTTGGTGGCAAAACTCTTGTTGGCAGCACAGCGGTCCAACGTTTCATGTAGGTGATGACCAGGTTTTTGCATATAGCAGGAGGAATTTTCTTTGGAACTTTGCAGATCAGCTCTAAATCATTAAGGTTTGAAGGCTGTCGCTTGGCAATGCAAAGCTTCAGCTCCCTCCACAGGTTTTCTATGGGATTAAGGTAAAGAGACTGGCTAGGCCACTCCATGGCCTTAATGCACTTCTTCTTGAGCTACTCCCTTGTTGCCTTGGCTGTTTGCTTTGGGTCGTTGTAGTGCTGGAAGACCCATCTAACACCCATTTTCAGTGTCCTGCCAGAGGGAAGGAGGTTGTCACTCAAGATTTTACGATACATGGCCCCATTCATCCTCCCATTGATATGGTGAAGTTGTCCTGTACCCTTAGCAGAGAAACACCCCCAAAGAATAATGTTTCCACCTTCATACTCGACAGTGATGATTGTGTTCTTGGGGTCATAGTTAGCATTTGCCTTCCTCCAAACACAGCAAAAACTTCAGACAGGTCTTCACATGTGCCTGTGGGGGCACTGCAGGATTTTAATCCATTATGGTGCAGTGTGTTACCAATGGTTTTCTTGGTGACTGTGGTCCCAGCTGCCTTGAGATCATTGACAAGCTCTTCCTGTGTGGTTCTAGGCTGATCTCTCACCTTTCTCATGATCAGCCTCACACCATAAGGTGAGATCTTGCATGGAGCCCCAGACCGAAGTTGACTGATGGTCAATTGTGTTTCTTGACACCAGCAGTTGTGCAGGGCTACAATCTTGTCCCTGACATCCTTAGACAGCTCTTTGGTCTTGCCCATAGTGGAGATGCTGAAGTCTAATTGATTGTGTCTGTGAAAAGGTGTCTTTTATACAGCTATCTAGTTGAGACAATTGTCTTTATTGTGGGTAACTAGTTGAAAATAGAAGAATCTAACTGGCCTGTGGAAGCCAGAACTCTAAACGGTTGGTAGGGGATTAAATACTGATTTCATTCATTCATTGAAATGCAAACCAGTTTACATATTTTACATAATGTGATTTTCTTTCTGAAATTCTCTCTCACTGTTAAAATAAACTATTAAATGTCTAGACTGTTAATTTCTTTGTACAAAATCAGCAAGGGGTCAAATAAATATTTCCTCTACTGTATTGTATGATATTTGGTAGAATCAGTCGAGACAGGGCTGCCCAACTCTGGCTCTGCCAGAACGTTCTGGGCCATAAATCTCCTAGACATGAAGGAGTTCAGAAACTGCTGATTTAGAGCAGAAACTGGGATGTGGCATGTGATTGAAAATCCACTTCCTGCTTCCATCTAGAGATCTTTTGAGAAAATCTAGGTGAGTAAGGATTGAGGAGAATGTTTTTATCAGAACGTTCATTCAATGGAGCATTGCTACCAAGGTTTCTGGAATGAGAGGATGATGTAACTACTGCTGGATGCTGTTCTGCCAAAGAAAGAGATCAGACTGCAAGTGTTTGTGAAGAAACAGTGACACCGTTCTGTAGATGGAGTCAGTGTGAGACACTGAAGAGATTGAACAGTTTCCTTCATTGGTGCTGATACATTGTAGATGCGAGTGCAGTGTAAACTCACATTACTCCTCACACACAAAGCTGATGAGACTGAACACAGATCTGAGATCAGCATCAAACACTTGGTTAGAAAAGTGGGCGTGGTCAGAGAGTGATAAAATATTTAGTTGCCTTGCGCAACTATGTTTCTATGGTAGATGTAATTTCAATCATAGGTATCAGCATCCACAGTTATGTGCATGTAAATATCGGTATCAGGATACAGAGCCCGCATCGGTGCAGCTCTAGCAAATGGTAATCAGACTATGAATGAAAACTGGAGAACCTGCTGAGCTCCTATCTTCATCTAGCACCCCCCTCTTGGAAAACACCTGGTCCAACCAATCAGAACCTCCAGAGCGGGTCATTAGCAGGAGCAGGTGTTGCAGATTGAAGCTTTCCAAAGAGGTGCTTCTCCAGGACCAGGGCCGGTGACTACTGCTATGTAGCGCAAGATAACCAAACGGGTGCTCGAATTAACCAGAGGAATATCTAAATTCATGGTTTTCCCATAAACCATAGCCTCGTTTATGCCATTGGTTGAACTCTTGACAACATTGCTACAGATCTTCAGTCCTTTGGTTGGTGGTTATCTCCAACCAGCTTTTCACAGGCTGCACCATCTCCCAGCTAAGTCCCACCTGAGCTCACCACCACCTCCGCAGCGCGGGCAAGCCACTAAACTACAGGTGATTGCGCATGCGCAGAGAGGGAATCCAGCTGAGCGCTCGTGCTGTTCGTCAGGCTGGAGTGTTGCTCAGGGGCAACTGCAGCTCTCCGTTGTTGTTCATTACGTCGTCCAGGTCCTCATCCTCTATCACCACTGGTGGAAGAAGAGAGGGAGGAAAGAAAGGGAAAATGAAAGAAATGAGCACAGTTCCCTGTGAGTACCCCAGCCAGGGGAAGAGGATTTGTTTACAGCACCCAAACAAATCCAACAGCCAACTCGAGCTGTACTCTCTTTCCAGGTTTGCATTCCACTTTAAACGGTGTATCAGTTTAGCGGTCCACCTTAAACGGTGTCTTAGTTTAGCGGCCCACCTTAAACCGTGTCTCGGTTTTAGCTTGTGGAGCTGCTGCACCATTTAAGGTGGAATGAAAACGTAATGCATCTACCATCCTGTAACTGCTGTACCATTTAATGTGGAAGGGGAAATGTAAGCTGTAAAATACAATTGGTGCATAATTTAAGGCGCCTAAAAGTGCTTGCAGGAATGGAAAATCTCATTGTAGGTGTCAGAAAGGAACAGGTGGAACAATTAATTGAATGAAGACCTTTCATAATGTAAATGCTGCACCATTTATTTCAGGTGGAATGGAAGCCTATGGTGACCAGAGATTGTGGATAACTCTAGTGCCATTTAAGGTGGAACAGAATGCCTAATAATTTCTAGTGCATGTCAAATGAACTGGTGCACTTTTTAGGGTGGAATAGAAACTTATGGTAACTGGATCTGAAAAGTAATGCTCCTGCTACACAATGTAAAGTGGAATGGAGACGATCATTGTAGATGCCCCTGTGGAATTTGTGCACCATTTTAAAGAGGAATGGCAACTAGTAGTGGCAGAATAACTGAATCTTGGCCCTGATTGGCCCAAGAGCGTTTTGATCCAGGGATCGTACTGCGTGCGCATTGAGGCCTTGTAATTGCTGTTTGATGTCGCCAGAGGGCGCCAGAGGGAATGGTTTCTGAAGCTTTTGTGCCAATATGTGATTTATTTTATACAAGCCTATACTCGCACATGGATTTGAAATCCATTGTTCATCATTGACATCTAGTGGAGGAAGGCACATGTCTTTAATAAATAGGAACTGTCAGTTCTTGTTTTAGAATTCACTGAAAACAGTCTTTGGTTACCATTAGATTATAAAAGCCTATGCATTGTATAGTAGTAAATTAAGGAATTCAGTAAAACCAAGCTTGTTTGCTAATCTTCTTTGCATTCACTTTTAGGTTTACCCATCAAATTTCTAACATTCCCTACATTTTTTGTTTATTTAGCTTTAGAAATTGATTTAATAATGTTATAGTAGGAAGCGCCGCATTATTCCTTTTTAGTACCTAAAAAACGGTGCATCATTTTGGAACAGTTTGTAATTAAAAGCTGTTTGGAAACAGTTGACTTGGACCTTGAAACAGTGTTTTGAGACGATAGTTTTGAACGTTGTATTGGCCATTCCTACAGAACACATGGAATATTTCACCCCTACTGTGCTGCTTTGAAGCCGTTCATTCCTGACATCTGTGAGTGCCAACAGCCAATGAGCTGTTCTGCTCGCTCAGCTAGTGGTGCGACCGGTTGCCAGAATGCTACACTGCCCGAAATCTGTTTACTGTAGAAGGGTATTATACCAGGAACATTACCTTCTACATTTCCAAGGTAAATTCCTGCATCAAACAGTAGAAAATGTATGTTTTTGCCCTGTTAGGACTCGCTCTGTGGCGCCCACTAGTGTTTATTTAGCTCTAGTGATGTTGGGGAGAACTGGAAGGGGCCAGGACGCTCATAAACCGCCTCTACGACAGCGTGTAGAACAGCCAGCTTGTGTCTTGGCAACATACCCAGGCATTAATCGCTGAGTTTCCTTCGGTTTGATTGGTGAAAGATGTACAAATCGCTGACTGAAAGCCTCAGTAGCAGAGAAAATCTCTCTTAAAAGATAAATACTTTTAATAATGTATTTGTGGCTGTGATTGGTAACAGGGGATGCACAACTGAAGCTCCTTTGTCCAGTAGCAATGTTCCTTATGGATGTAGGCTGGTCATGGATTGGGTTCAGCTTATTGGCAGAATTTCCCAGGTGTGGGTGGGGCATAATGGCAGTGTTCTGATGCTGTACGTGACTTGCGGGAACATTGAGTCAATGGCTGGCTTTCATAACACATGGGGTGGGGTAAGAAACCTTCAATTCAACCACAACTACACTGATTTTCACACATTTTTAAAGCTTTTTCTTTAGGATTGTGTAATTTCTTCTGTAAAGTAATGTCGGATTGCATGCTTTACCTTCATGCAAATTTTTGCTAGCATCTGTATATCCAGTTCGCTACAACACATGGTGTATTCTTTGCTTTGTTTTTGTTTCTATATGCCCAGAAATATTTCTGTGAAGTTAGGTCTTGTCCACACGGGCGTCTGAATCAAAAGTTTCTCTCACATTTGTAGCGCCAGGTGAGTTTTGATTACAGCGTTTCTGCACGTTGGAGCCAATTTAACCGTCCACACAGGCTTTGAGGGCTGGCATTTGTTTGGCTGTGCATTCGGATGGCGTCAAACAAAAGTTGCGTGTCACATTTCCTTGTCGTCCATTTCTGCTGAAATTGAAATAAGAAAATGCTTTCACTGCGTTTACGCTAGGGGTGAGAATCGCAGGATATCATATGATGCGTGGGCTACGATAACAATAATATTGCGATATCGCAATTCTGCAATAGTTATATTGCATGACAATAATAGTGATGCATCACATAGACAGGCATGTGTTATTACTTTACATAAGTAACAGCAATACTATTGTTAACTTTCCAGTATTTGTTTTGTGACCGTGGTTGAAAGTGCAGGGAAACCGCTACTTCAGCTTCAGGGCTTCACTTCTGTTTCCCTTTGTCACATGGCGTCGTGCTACCATCCGAACTACAATTCCCTATCCCTACAACCTATTTCCACGCACCAGACACTACATAGTCCTCAATGTATTGCTCTCCACGAAACGCTATGAAAGCCAGCTAGTTTAACTCTGTGTATACCAGACAAATTATGGAGCATTATGTTTCTGTCTGATCTAAATTATTGTTGAGGACAGTTCAGCGAACGCTAGATATTGGCGGGTAGACAATTTTGCACACTTGGATTACTAAGTGTTTTTAAAGAAACTATCCAGCGTTGTGTTTACTCACGTTGATGGGGTTCACTTGTAGCATCATCACTTTTAATGAATTTAAATATTGATATTGCCATAGGTGTATCGATTATCGTATTGTGTGAGCAAGGACGAGGATAGATATTGCCATATCAAACACATTTGATAAAAGTACAATTCGATACAAAAAGATGACATCCCCTAATAATAATAATAATAATAAGTTATATTTATAAAGCGCCTTTCATAAACCCAAGGTCGCAAATTATTAGTTATGTTTAAATGTACTGTTTACCGCAGCAATGAACAGTTCAAAAAGCAATGAAAAGACAGATCAGTGATGTTCTCACTTAATCACCACTGCTGCATCCAGACTCTTCAACTTTTTCAGCCCTTTGCTACATTACATTACATCCTAGTGTAGAATACAAGCTGGAATAAGCTTTTTAACACAAATAAAAGGAACTAAAGTTTATTGTTGGCTGGAAAAGATGAGTTTTTAAATTTCGTTTCAAAGACTGGAGGGTGGAGGTACTGCAATACAGCGCTGTCAATCATCCATCTACATGTAAATTCTTCTGTAGTAAATTAGCACCCTGAAATGCTAATAGTACATTTACCTTTATTTAAATCCTTCAAAATCAGATTTGTAAACATCGTCAATTGCCACCTGTGCTGCTTTACTGTTGATGTCAGACACACGGTCGTATCTGAATTTGTAGATGTTGCTTCGCGAAACTAATGACCTGGAGCTTAAATTCTGCAGCGTATTTCTTGCGTTGAGGCATAATATCGGTAAGTTCCAAATGTTATTAATTTATACGTTTATGGTGAACTACAGTATAATGTCACATACAGTATAAGTATACAGTATACAGTATAAGGGTCCAGGGGTCAAATTAGATTCTACTTGAGATCAGTAAATTCAGTAACAATGCAGCTAATAACATGGGGCGACTTATCTTCACATTTTAAAACATAAATGAACATTTTCTGCATTTTTCTTTTTGAATGGGGTCTATAATTGAGGAAATACAGTACAAAATGTCTGTCGCTCTGAGCTCGTTCATTTATCAGATTTAAACACCTGTGTGGACAAGTGTCCGAGCTGTCAGAGCTTTCCACCATCAGGAACCAGGTTCTTGACCTGATTCTGTTCAGGATTCTTTAATCCCTGGGTGAACCAGCCCATGTTTCTACCATCTTTGGGTGGACCTGTAATCAAGGAACCCATCAACAGAGGGCACTGCACAATGAAAAAAAAAACTTCAGCTTCCAAACCATTGTGTTGTACGCAAATTCAGGTCCAGAAAGTACAAATCCTCCCCATGTTTTTGTTCCATCTCCCTGGCTTTTCTAAAACAGCTCAGTCCAGGAACTTGTGTGTCCAGGGAGTGGGATTTTAACTTTCTGGACCTGAATTTTCATCCTCAACTTTTAGTTCAGAATGGTGTAGTTCTCCACAGCCGAACCTGTTCCCTGTTGGTGGAAAAGGGCGTTTGAGTGTTTTTGATGTTTTTGTAAATATGCTGGTGTTTGTGACATCATAAACATGACGAACTCAGAGCCAGGCTTCTGTAGATTGCATGGAGCAGAGTGTGACATGGGGAAAAATACAGAAACATTAAGGAGTTTTTTTTGCCGTAATTTCGGGCCATTTAACGTCTAATCTTTTTGCCAAACTTGCCTCTTTTTGATCGTCCGATCTGCCCGAGCTTCGGTGCCCTCCGTTGAGGCTGGTCGTGCAGACTCAGGAAGTCCCTGTCCACCTCTGCGGGCGAGTGTTGCTGTCCCCGGGGGTCCCTGCTGGGGGGCAGGAGCTCGGGCATGTCCACTGTCTCGTACAGTCCCATAATGGGGCTGTTGCTTCTGCTCTGAGGGTTTCCACTCTTCCTCAAAGCCTCCCTCTCCTCCTCTTTCCCCACCTCCTCCTTCATGCCGGCGTGCTCCTTCTCCTCCTTCCCATTACTTCCACAGCAGTACAGCATGCAGCAGAGCTCGGATGGATGGAAACACCAAGAAAACACCAAGAAACCCCCCCCCTTGCAAGAAGAGCTGGGAGGTTCCTCTGTGTGAGAACTCAAGCAAGGAGGACGTTATAAAGCTGACCAAGCCGTGAACCCATCATTTCTCGCTTTCTGAGTTCTACACTCCTCAGTTTGACCAAAGCATCAGTCCGATCTTCTCTCATCTCCTGTCGCCCATCAGTGGGACCTGTCTCACTACAGGCTGCATTTCTCCTGCCTGTCGTGGCTGGAAATGCGCCGCACTCTCTGATCTGCCCCCCCACCCCCAAGCTTCCTCTCTCTGTAAAAAATCAGTTTGGTCTTAAAGGGCCAGAGGGATTTTCCAGCCCTGCACCTTGGCAGGAGCCCAGTAGGGGCTGTTTCTGCTCTAAATCCAAATGATGCTAAATCCACCACCCTCAGAGCAGGGTTTAGGTCTCGGGATGATTTTGTTTAATCTCACGTTCCCTCCCCACACACACACACACACACACACACACAAATCCCAGCCTGTGGTGAAATGCTGCTTTTCTTTTGAAGGTTGGAGAAACAGGGTGAGTAGGGTGGAGATGGTCTCAGAAGGACAGTAAAGGTGGAGAGCTGGGTTAGGGTGGGCTCAGGAGGTCGATGGAGGGGTGATTATAGGTGATGGTGGGCTCAGGAGGTCGATGGAGGGGTGATGGGCGATGGTGGGCTCAGGAGGTCGATGGAGGGGTGATTATAGGTGATGGTGGGCTCAGGAGGTCGATGGAGGGGTGATTATACAGGTCCTTCTCAAAAAATTAGCATATTGTGATAGTTCATTATTTTCTGCAATGTACTGATAAACATTAGA
>JBBIGC010000002.1:133430-152567 GCA_037576955.1 Lepidarchus adonis
TCACCGTCGCCCTCTAAAGGCCTTATTAACATCAAATAAACAAACATTACTCACCGTCGCCCTCTAAAGGCCTTATTGGTGTTAGAAGTAACATGAGATGCAGACCTCCACACTCTCTGGGTCAGACACACAATGGATGATTTATAAATGACTCGTCGTTGGGTTTATTTCCTCTGGAAATAGACTAGAAACATGAAATTGGAGAAAGTGCCTGTGTCTAGTTAGAGCACTGTGCTGAAAGGTACAGAATCGGGGTTTTAATGGCGCGTATCCTTGCTCGTGTCTGTGTAATGTAATATTAATTGCCCCCCTGCGCCTCCCGTGGTCTGCGGTCTGGAAATGCCACAGGCCTCGCTGTTAGCCAGTGACTAGCGGATGCTAATGAGGCCCGTGCAGGTGCCTTCCCGCGCTGCTGTCTCGCAGATATCATGACCAGAGACAGACTTATTGATCGAGGAGGATTGATCAGGGCAGAGATGACACAGCAACATTACATGATTTATTCAAGTCCTAATATGTAGTGGCAGCGGAGTCTCTGCGGACGCTGCTCCTCTGCGCCGCTGTTCTCTCATCAGAAATGCAAACTCAACGTTTTTCTTTCGTTTTCGCATGTGTGAAGCAGGAACTGATTGCTGTTGACTTCGCTTAACCTGCTTCTTCCCGTTTTGCTTTTCAAACACTGTCCTTTAGAGTCCTGAACACACTACAGAGTCCTGTCCACTTTATCAGAAACACCCACACTGCCTGAAGCCCATCTGTTGACGCAACTCCCAGCAACACCTCTGTCCCGAGGCCGATCATGTGGTCAGAGGCTGTGACAGCGCTTGAATGGAGAAGGGGCTGAAAAACTGCAGCATCAGCTGAACGACTGTACCTGTATAGTGAAGGTGTTTCTAATAAAGTGGCCATTGAGTGGAAGCACACGGGGTGTTTCTAATAAAGTGGCCAGTGAGTAGAAGCACACGGGGTGTTTCTAATAAAGTGGCCCGTGAGTGGAAGCACACAGTGGGTGTTTCTAATAAAGTGGCCAGTGAGTAGAAGCACACGGTGGGTGTTTCTAATAAAGTGGCCAGTGAGTGGAAGCACACGGTGGGTGTTTCTAATAAAGTGGCCACTGAGTGGAAGCACACGGTGGGTGTTTCTAATAAAGTGGCCACTGAGTGGAAGCACACAGTGGGTGTTTCTGATAAAGTGGCCAGTGAGTGGAAGCACACAGGGGTGTTTCTAATAAAGTGGCCAGTGAGTGGAAGCACACAGGGGTGTTTCTGATAAAGTGGCCAGTGGTTCAGGTGGGAGGAAGCTGGTGTTGATGCCTGAGAGGAGGAGCAGCTGTGGATGTTCTGCAGTAGCTCAGCGCATTATTACACTGACTCACCTTTGATGGAGAGATTACACTCGTCCTCACAGCAGGGGGCGTGTTCCAGAATTCAAAGTGTAATATACAGTTGCACACAAAAGTTTTTCCATCTCTGATCCCCTGACAGATTTTCTTCAACACCTCCTCAACAAGGAACAGAATTCTGCCGATTCTCTGTCCATCATTTCTACTTATGTGTTGAGTTACAAACTGGAAAAGAGATCAAACATAATCAAAAGCTTTTTCCTGGATATAAACCCATCACGTCCGATACGAGACATTTATTATTGAGTATCTGACACAAAGTCCCGATCTGATATTAGTCACAGCGCCCTCTTCAGGTACATTACAGTTATTAAAATCTAAAGAACGTATCTGCTCCACAACTGATGCTGAATTCTGACATTGTCCCACAAAATGACGTGAAACCCGTTCCCAAGTGCCAGCATGTCCTTGACCTCCTGTTTTACAAGCACATGGAGAAATGGGGATTGGGGGTTGGGTTTTTGGTAACTGGACTAGTCTGGAACAGTGAGCAGTAGGTCCCAATGATGGATGATCTGGTTGAAGGTGCAAGTGGGGCAGCTGTTCCTAGTATACAGAGGGATGGTGGCTGTCAATCAAGTAGGTGAACCTTATATAACCTTATATAATGTAAATCTTCGCAATTTTACATTTGAATTTTAAAAAAATAATTTACTTCAAACAGCAGGTGGATCTATATTATATTAAATATGTGATTTTGATCAAATCGTTCTCGTTCTGCACATTTTATGCAAATGAGCTGAGCAGCGATTAATCAGATTGCTGGTTGGTGGGGTAACAGATTGGGTCACGCCCACAGTCAGGATGAGGGTCAGTGCTTTTTTAAACATTAAATAAACGACTAAATCACTCTTAACACGGGACAGGCTCGCGTTAGCGCGTCGGTTCAGGCTCGCGCTACACCCTTTAAAGTAACGTATACATTTATATGAAGGTTCTTATACAAAAAATGAAACAACAATTATTATATTTGACCATGTAATAATTGAAAGAAAATCCAATTACATATTTGTGTGTGACAAAAATCAGCATTTCAGTCGGATTAAGATCAGGTCATTCCAGAACATTCTCTTTATTCTTTTTTAACCAATTTTAAAATTAATCTTTATTTATCCAGCAAGACTCCTCTGAGATTAGACTAGATTAGATTAGATCTCTTTTACAAGGCCATTTTCTGGTAGAACCACTTGTGTATTTAGGATCATTGTCTCTTGAGTGAGTTCATGAATATTTTCCTTTAGAATTCCCAGATGCAACAAAACAGCTTTAAACCCTAACACTCCCACCACCATGTTTAACAGGTTTTTTTTTTCTGTCTAAACACAATTTACACCAGAAATTTCTATTTTGAGTCTACAAAACATTCTTCCTTCTGGTTGGTACACGTGATCTCCAGCAAATTATAGACATCCGAAATAAAAGTAAGATTTAAAACAATAAAACTTTAATTTAAAGCATGATTAAAGTGAAGTCTCTTTTTAACAGACGGCAATAGAAAAAGTTTTTTTAAAACTGACCTCAGATCTGTTTTTCTTGCATGCAGACCATCTTATTTAAACATACCGACGTTCCCTCACTGCTTTCAGCGTTTCATAAGCGGTAGGTGCTGGAAAACTGGGTTTAATATGCAGCAGGTGTGAGTAGGTTATTTCTATGAGAAAATGATTAAGATTCTATAACACCTTTAAAAATATGAAGCAGGAAACAGAATGTGCACTTTCCTGCTGGATATTCAGACGCGTCTGTATATCTCAGCATTACAGGGTTTATACTTAGAGAGTTTAGCCTGGAGCTCCGCAGATTAAGCTCCTAATTTTCGCATTTGCCTGTGGAATTAGCCCCTAAAATGTCACCAGCATGAGCAAAGAGGAAAAGCTTCCCGCTAATAATAACTCTGATGGTGGTTGGTGGAGGCGCGGTAGGTTCGGCCGTTTCCCGGGTGTGAGTGATGTAGTTTTAGCTGCAGGCAGCTGGAGGCAAAGCCTGGCCTCTCAGAGGGAGCACCGGGGGGCAGGTGGATCCGTGTGTGTGTGTGTGTGTGTGTGTGTGTGTGTGTGTGTGTGTGTGTGTGTGTTTCCAGACTCTCCGGTGATGGTCTGTTGGTGCGGATGGCTTGGGGGTCGGGGGGGTTCAGTCTGCAGCTCCATTCGTCTGAGTGCTGACAGCTCACATGCGCTGAAACGAGATGTTTCTGAAGAGAAAGACGAGTCCGATCAGCCGTAACACATGCGCGATACTGATCACATTAACAACCCTGATTGTGGTGATCAGTGAATCTTGGGCGCCCATGACCCAGTTATCACTGTAGGTACTAACTACTGCAGAGCTGGAACACTCCACACCACCTGCTGTTCTGGAGAAGCTCCATCACAATAAGACCTCAGATCCTTATGCTCCAGCTTCCAGCACATCACCTTCAACAACTGACTGTTCACCCTGACAAGAAGCTACAGAAGCTCTGACGGACTGTGGAAAAGTGGAAAAAAATGGCAACAGCAATAGTCCAATAGCCCCAACACACACACACACACACACACACACACACACACACACACACACACACACACACACACACACACACTATGTGTGATTACCGACCACATTGGTCCCTAGTTGGAACAATGGTTGATGGGGGAGCATCAGAAACAAAAGTGTGAGTAATTTAGCTGGTGCGGTTCCTCTGTGTTGTGTGTGTGTGTGCGTGTGTGTGTGTGTGTGTGTGTGAGGTTGTTTTTTTTGCTCTGTTGGAATAGGGCTGATAATAAGCGTGTAGGAGGCGAGCTGGAGGGACACAGACAGACAAAAGGGCCTTGCCTCCTCCTGCTCCGAGAGAGAGAGAGAGAGAGAGAGAGAGAGAGAGAGAGAGAGAGAGATAGAGCCCATCAGACTTCCCTCTGAACACTGAAGACTCTCTATTAAGGCTGTTGGAAGGAGAAAGCAGCCGTATTCATTATTTACGGGGGGAGCTGTGAGTTGTAGAAATCGTGCATGAATGATATTTTCCCCCTTTTTCTTTCTTTCTTTTTATTTATTTATTTATTTATTTCATCCAAAAGAACCAGGCTTTGACATTTAGCTTTTGTTCCGGGTTGGAGGAGCTTCCTTTCATATCTGAGGGCTCGGAGCAGGGAGACGAACTGAGACGGAACAAAGAACAGAGATCGTTTGCGATGCCTGCGGTCGGTCGGACGAGGAAGGAAAGGTTGTCACCCGAGTTTGCTCCGGCGCCAGGCCGGACAGCGAGACGCCCCACTCGCCCGGTGCCGTGGTAACAGATCCCTGTGCTGGTTTAGTCAATGTCAAAAACGACCAATTAATAAAGTTGAGTTCCAGCTGTGGAGACGCCAACACGCAGAGGAACGAGTGTAGCATCTTCTGAGATCAGAATCCTGGAGTTACTCACTCACCAGACTCGCCCAGAACCGTTCCCCGTCCCACAAGGGTCTACCTGACTGAGACTAAGACTTCTATACTATTTCTGCTATTTCTGCTATTCCCCACGTCAGCCCAGATTGTGCCAACTGGGTGGAGAGGTTGCCATGGTGCGATTGGTTCTTGAGCAAATACAGTAATTTGACAATCAATGGGAAAAGTGCACCAATGGAAATACAGTCAAATAATTTTTTATTACTAAAGGAAATAAAATGTTCTGCAATTTTGATAAATGTCTGTTTTAATGGAGGATGAACTAATTTGTTAACGGATGTTGGAGTGGGGTTGGATTTGTATACTATTTATATACGTTTTGCCGGTGGGGTATTTTTGGGTGGTGCAGTGAAAATAAAGGGGGCTACAGCATCAACAGCCCCCCTACATCTCATGGCAGCTTTCCAGAAATGACTTTTAATGTTAATTTTCACTGTGTTGCTGGATGTCTGGTAAATAAAGCCCATTTATTAAAATTCATGGCTGAATATTGAAGTGCAGATTTACAATAAATGTGTATTTCCCCAATTATAGATATTATAGACCACCCCACAGTATAGACCGCCCCACATTATAGACCTTCTCAAATTATAGACCTCCCCACATTATAGACTGCCCCACATTATAGACCTCCTCACATTATAGAACTCCCCTCATTATAGACCGGCCCACATTATAGGTCGCCCACTGTATAGACCTCCCCACATTATAGAACTCCCCTCATTATAGACCGGCCCACATTATAGAACTCCCCTCATTATAGACCGGCCCACATTATAGAACTCCCCTCATTATAGACCTCCCCACATTATAGAACTCCCCTCATTATAGACCTCCTCACATTATAGAACTCCCCTCATTATAGACCGGCCCACATTATAGGTCGCCCACTGTATAGACCTCCCCACATTATAGAACTCCCCTCATTATAGACCTCTTCACATTATAGACCTCCCCTCATTATAGACCGCCCCACATTATAGGCCTCACCACATTATAGACCTCTCCACATTTTAGTCCTCCCCACCTTATAGACCTCCTCACATTATAGACCGCCTCACATTATAGGCCTCACCATATTATAGACCTCCTCACATTTTAGTCCTCCCCTCACATTATAGACCACCCCACATTATAGACCACCCCACATTATAGACCTCTAGTTACTCTAGTTAAATGATAATCAAATACATTTGTCTTAGTCAGACGTTATTCCACTACTCTTCTCTCAGTGACCAGAACGGGAGGTTTTACTGCAGATTTGCTGCATGATTTCAGCCCTGATTTTTCGAGTCAGTCAGTCAAGTCGAGTCTCGGCTGATTGGCTGTAGTAACGCAGCTACTGCAGTTGGATAAGCCTGTGACCCTTGACCTCCTCGCTGATCAGATAACGTGAAAAGTGTGAATCATTTACGTAATTAAGCTGTGGAGGAAGGAATCCAGCACTTCAGAAGTTCAGACCCTTGTATTGAGTGCCTTCCATACGCTTCCATAAAACATTATCCTCCGGGCTGCACTGCGCAGAGAGGTAAATAGATCATTAAAAAGGAAATCAATGAACCTTGAGCTCACTACTCATGTGCCTGTGAGGCCCCGAGTCCAGCGTACCTCCTCCGTGAACTCCCCAAGGCTCCGCATGCGCTGCACATCCATATGCTCCCTGAGCAGATCGCTCTCGACCTGTTTACGAAAGCTTTCATTAACCGTCTCTAGATTTCATGCAAGGTTACACCACAAAAGGCAGAGTGTGCGCTGGCCGGAGCTGAAGTAAGACGCCACGTCCATTTACGAGGTGTTACTTTCAGAGAACTCAGAAGAAAAATAAAGAAAAAGCTGAAATTGGAGGTGGATGGATAAAGAAAGACATTTCACCTTCAGCTTTTAGGAGCTCTGCAGCATTGGCAACGTCCATAAAATGTTGGGAGCAATACGTAATTAAACACAGTTATTGTCGTCTATTAACTGGCGCAATCCCGAGAGAATTTTCCCTAAAACTCAGGAGGATAGAAGCCTTTTTAACAGACCTGTTTTTCCTCTCTCTCCGAGTGTGCCAATGGAGGAGCCAATACTTCACACACCAGTACCTCATACATCTAAAAATAACCCAACGTTTGATGGATAGTGTGTCTGAGTTTTAGGTTAAACCAGCGTAAATTGGTTTTTTTTTTGCCTTCTGGCCGGTTTTCCAGGAGTTGCTCATGTGGCATAATTCTGGACGAAGAGCGGAGGTCTGTTTGCAGAAAGACACTCATTAATAACCATCATGGATCTTCATCCGAAGCAGGCAAACACAGCCTGATCTCCTACAGAGTGGTGACTAACCTCCAGCCTTACAAGGTCTACACTTCTGCACAGAAAGGGTTTGCGACTCAGCGCGTCCTCGAAACTCTTGAGTGTGTGTCTCCAAAATAGCTTCCACACTTGGGCAAATATGTGGCCCTCCATACAGCCAAGGAAGCAAGGAAATGGATCTGGAACTAAAACGACAAAACGGAACTGCTGAAGAACCTGCTGACCAGCTGGAAAATTTGGACAAGTGTCCTCTCCCTTAGTTCTTGTTGCTATGTTCATCAATCTCTCAGCTCGAGCCAGCTGGTAGCATCCACAGCACTTGTCCTAACAGACTTCAAAGCTCAGGAACATGAAGGAACGTGCAGGAGCTCACCATGTGGAAGGAACAGTTAGACGATCACAGTCTCCAACATGAATGACTCAGACAATGACGAATGACATGTTCAGACATGTACAACATGTAGCACCTAATTCTGTAGGCAAAAGCCAAAGAAAAGCTGCTAATTCCTTGTGCATGTACAGTGGTTTTCTTACTTTTTTGTGGATATTTGTCACACGTGAATGTTTCAGACACATTTTAACATGGCCAATGAGCCAAAAGCGACATGGGAAAACTCCTTGGGGAAAACCAAGGCTCAGAAGGGGAACTCATCCTCTTCTGGTCGACACTGGAAAATTATAACATACAGAAAATATATAAATGAATAAATAAAAACTAAAGACTAGAGTCCAGTCTGAAGAGGCGTCTGCAGCTTCTTGTGAGTTGAGATTATGTAAGTGGTTCTGTCCATATGGGTTCTCCTCAGTAGGAGTGAGGGGGAACATCATGTCAGGATTGGTCGCCATCACCATGGTCCGGTGCAGCAGAGTGGGGGGAAAAAACCTGGAAATAATCTTTTTATCTCGTTTTCATAACCGAAGGAAACCAAAATCTGATGAACTGAGCTGCTCTACTGAGAAGGACTCATTGGTTGTATTGAACGTAGAGTCTCTGGATTTCTAAATCATTCTGACTGGTAAAGCCTGAGTAACTGGTCTAGAACTGCAGCCTATCAGGGCTGTAGTCTGTGTCCATGTGCTGTCTGCAACTGTAAGTGGTCTTGAGATCAGAATCAGAATCAGATTAATTGAGCAAGCATGTTCACAGACACACACACATAAGGAAGTTAGTTCCGGCCAATGGCATTTCTGAAATACACATGTAAAATCCTGACAGTACTCTACTGACATTACACTGTAGATAATATACGTTACACAATATACAATGGACTATATTATATATAATAGTACACAGTATAAAATATTCAATATGCAATGGTTGGGATGGTTACAATAGTTGGCCCACAGTCAGCTGGGATTGGATCCAGCTTCCCCAAAACCTAAACCGGAGAAGCGGTTAGGAGAATGAATGAATATACAATTGAATTTACATTCTGCAATATACAATATACAACAAGTAATGCAGTAGACACTGCAGCAGGGGTGTCAACATGTCAATCGCCATCTGCAGGTTGATCGCAAAGGCATGCGAGTCGAGGACGGAGCCCTGCCTTTCAAAATAAACTGCATTGCGCAGGTAACAGCGAACCACAGGATACACTACAGTACAGGAAGTGTGGGGTAGATTGCAAGTCATTAAAAAAGGGTGTCAGCCAATCGTCTATCCCCACTGTGGCATTTAGCAGTTGATTGACATACAGTACAAACAATCTGACATCTCTGCTTTTGTAACAAGCGTCACCGCACAAGTTACTGCTAAACTCCAGCCAACAAGTCACCTAGTTAACAACTTCCACTTCCAGAAAGTGTGTGAAATGAGTGGAGAAGCGTAAAAAGTACGTCACTGATGACCCACCCAAGAGAGAAAGGTGAAGGACTATGTTCAGAATGTGCAACTCTGGCTGATTCAATGCAGTTTAAGAAATGGTATTGGCCAATATATATATATATATATATATATATATATATATATATATATAAATACAGTCTTATGCAAAAGTTTGGCCACCCCTTGATAAATAACATATTTCGGTCATTTTTTAAAAGATGTAAACACAGTCTCTCTAAGAAATGGATTTTTTTTTTGATACATAGTTACTTTTTATGTCATAAATTGAAGTAAGATAAAAAATAAAAACACACATCCTATCACACGCAGGGTATCTCATGATACAATATGGTACAATACAAGATACATGCCCCGTGATAATGATAGTATCACAATATTGCGATTTTACAATATTTGATATATATCGCACAACAATGACGTAGCAATACATCACAGAAAAACAGGGATTCATTATTAATTTACATAAGTAATGCTATTGTTACTTTTCCTGTATTTGCTTAGCGACTGCGGTTAGAAGTGCAGAGAAAACGTTACTTCAGCTTCAGGGCTTCACTTCTGTTCCCCTTTGGCAAGTTACGGTAAATCGTGCTACCAACCGAACTACGACTCCCGTATTTTTCCTCATTACACTACATAGTCCATAATGCATTTCTCCTCATGAAACACACCTTCTGCTGTAGCATTAGGTTAGGGTTACCAGATGAATTATGGAGCGTTTTGCTCCTGTCTGATCTAATTTATTGTTGAGGATAGTTCAGCAAATATTAGATATTTGTGGGGATGCACAATTCTGCACACTTGGATTACTGAGTCTTTCCACCTTTTAAAGAAGCTCTCCTGGACGAAGCTCTGCGATTGGGGCATTCTGTCTACTTTCTATCTTTTGGGACTTCTTCTTCAGCTTTCAACCAAGTCTCCTGCACTCAGTCGAGCAGCGCCACCCAGAGGACAGAAGAAGTAGAGCATCAGTGAGTCAAATTGGCAGCAAATGTTTATTAATTAAAATATATATATAGCAGTTGGCATATCTATTATCGTATCACATGAGTAAGTACGGCGATATATCACCATATCTATAATATATCATCAATCCTATACAATATATACAGTGTGCAATACAAAATATACAACATACCTGCAGTTTAAGTAAGGAGATGATGGGAGCGGATTCTTCTGGTTTGGGAGATTGCAACACTGCCCCCTAGTGTAGATGCTAATATGCAGGTAAGTTGACAGGAACCTATGCAAAGGATGTTGCAAGTCTTTGGGAAATTCACAGATGAACAGGCTTAGTCTTAAAGCTCTTTAAATGCTCTAATGTGATGACCAGTCAGCTCCAGGTTTTGTCCGGTTATCTCTGAACCGGAGACGGTGTCAGCAAATCCTCCCGCTGCTGTCCATCACGCTTCTCCTGGAGAAAGTGACGAGAATGTGAACAACTAATATACTTTTGTTGTTGATGTTGAACACATAAATGCAAACCTGACCTTTCTGCAGGCTGGCTGCAGGTGCCGGGACTGTTCGCAGTAGATACAGTTGGCACCGGCGTTCGTGCTGAGGCGGCAAAGGTGAGATATGGGTGCTTCCCCTCGGCTGTTCATGAATTATTATTACGACTCAGTTCAGTGGAACTCCACTTCTGCAGCCTGCATGTGCTTTGGCTCGGGACGCAGTCCTGCAGCAGATCAGATCTGAAGTAAGAATTTATCCCGAGATAAAGAGCGGGTTGTCCAGGGTGAAACTGATGGTGTTGGTGCTCGGTGAGAGGTTGGGGAGGTTGCTGAACCATGGTTTGAGGCGAGTGTGTGGGGATTGTTGGGAGAATTCAGATGTCTCCTTTTCAGACTCTCTCAAGCTGGATTCTTCTCTCTCCAGTCATGGTGTTTATTAGATATCAACACGATGCCAAAACTATCTAATACATATGAGCTTAAATCCTTATTTCATAATGACATAACATCAAGATATCACCTGTCTGATGTCACAGTGAGATACAGAGTGATTTTAGGAGTCAAATACAGGTACAGGACCACCTTATCCTGTATCATCTGGTATTTTAACAAATTATAATTCAAATTATGATATTTCCTCAAAGGAAGAAAAAATTAACAAAAGAAAAAAAGAATTTGCGTGTTATATCGGGCAGATACAAATTGGACATTTGGCATTTATAATGAAAGTTTTGGGATAAATTCTGCCTAAATCATCTGCAATATTTTGGTGAAGGCTTTATAAAAACCTCCAATCCCGTTTTTCAAGTGCATTGTTCTTTTTGGTCCAAGCAGCTACCTGTAGGATGAGTACATGATTTTAAACAAATAAAAAGTAGCTGGAAAGCATCTACATGGGGAATTTAGTACCCAAGGTGATTTCTGATCTTAGTCTGATGATATGGTCCAACTTTAACGGTACTGGCACTAAATACCAGACAGCTGGGATACAGCTAAACATGGATTCAACACAAAATGCTAAAGAGGTGAGTACATTTGAAAATGAATATACATTTTATTTAAACAGCATACAATTCATACCACTGCAGGTTTTAACTACCTTCTAACTATCAAATGAAATTACCATCAAAACGATTTCCACAGTTCAGCTCTTCCATACTGAATTAAAGCCTCGAGTGGCAGAGCTAACAATAAAAACACGAATAAAATCACAAATTTGTGCACAGGTTAATGCGTCGCCATCTTTGTTTTAAGGGACTCTCACATTGCTGCCGTCTTCTCCTGCCAATGCTGTTTGAGCCCCTTTCACTGGCATTATTGGTGAGAATCAGCACTCAGGGAGAGGAATGGGTGAGAGTTATGCAAGCAAACAGCACTCTCATGAGGGCACACACAAACGACAACCATATTTTTTAGTTTTAGGACCAAAAAAAATGCATTTAAACTATTTTCACTGTTTGAATTTAAAAAAATTTCAACAAAAGCTTTAAATTTTGCTGCCTTTTATGAATTCACAATTCATGTTTTCATGTTATATAATGATTACTGTGGGCAGTGTAAGTGATTTGTGATTCTGAACTCACCCACCCAGGGAGCAGTGTAGCAGGACGGTTCAAGTCCCACCGAGGAACCTTTGAGCAAGGTGTCTTCCCGCTGCCCCAGGTGCGGTTGATAGCTGCCCACTGCTCCATGTTTGAAGCGTTGTGTCATGGGTCACTGGTTTGCCTTCACGCCTTTGGCTAAAGTGCCCTCCCCCTCCCTCTACACCTACAACTGAAGTGACCTCCTCCTCCAGAAGTCCAGCATCACACAGAGTCCTTCTGTCTCCTCATGCCCTCAATCCCTTTAGGACAGAAGGCAGAACTTCTACCTGCTGTCCACTCGTCCTCTGCGTTGTGTGGATGAAGACCTCTCATGCCTTGTGTGCTAGAATGTAAACATCTCCACTTCCCTGAGGGCTCACTGCAGGACGGCGTGTTCTGCTCTACACCTCACACTTACACACTCACAGCTTAATCGTACAGAACGTTGCATCACTTTTTTGGAACAATGCTGGAGATACAGCACCCACTGCCAGCCTGATGATCTAAGCACCTGTTTAGGGTTATCATGCTCCAAGATAACCTGGAATGTCCTCAGAGAGAGCTTGGAATGCGCAATTTCTGCAATGTTTTATATTGTTAATGGTAATCCTGCTAAATGCAATATTGTGTAAAGAGTCTTTCAGGCAAATGCCACAACTATAATCAGTTCCCAATGCTTCTCTCAGGGCTGATGTCATGTTCATGCAGAAGGCTGAAAGGATTTATCATATCTTAGAAATTACACAACTCCAAGCTCCACCCACGACTGTTTTTCGTAGTTTTTGTTGTCTGGTTGTCATTTGCACAACGCTGGCAAAACATTATTCAGCAATTAACAACCAACAGTCTAGAACCAAACGGCATATTTTTGTCTTAGAAACTCATTTATACTTTATAGATATTTATAGATATTATAGACTTCATTCATTTTAATAAACCTACAAAATAATATGTATTTATGATTTAGAAGAATGTAGAAATATGCAAAATGTTTAAACCATCCGTTTCCTGCTTTTTTAGTTTGTGTAAAATTTGAACATTCATGTTTACAAAGTTTCTGGCTGCTTTGGCTTTATGCAGGGGTTGAGTGAGGTTGGAGTGTTGAAGAGCTGTGTTGGGAAAATGAATTCCCACAGCTCCTCTGAAGCTCCCCAGGCTTTCTGTCATTCCAGTCGTAGACATTTTCTCATCTTTTACCATTCGAATAAAAACTCCAGTCAAGAAAAGAACTAATGACAGCAGAAAGAAACACTAACATCACCTGATGGATGGAATAAATATGTCTTCCATTATATGTGGTGAAAAATTGTGCCACATTCCTGAACTAGAGTCTTTTTTTTTTTTTTACATTTTCTGTGCCCCACTCTATGGGTGTAAAATCTGATATTAAGAAGTAGGTACAAGTATGAAACAAAACAAGTACTGAGAGCAACATTAGTGACAGAAATCACAATTGTGATACACCAAATAACCACAAACTAGACACGTGGTGAGAGGCGGTGACATAAGAAAAACATATTACAAGAGCAGCAAATGACGGATTGAAGGAACCGTCAGAGCAATAGGCCAGAGCGATAAAAACAATACTACACACACGTAACCATGACAAAATCCCCTCCTTGAGGCACCACGCCAGGGCGACATAGGAACGCCTAAGGACAAACAGGGTAAGACTAATAACAAGGAAAATAACAAAGACAGATTCAAAACCAGACTAGAGACAGGACTACGAATCATAACATGGTGAAGACAGAAACACAAAGGAAAAACCCAAATAAGTACTAGAAAAGACTGACTGAGAATAAAACCTTTACAGTAAGCAAAGTATTAAAGTACAAACAGAAAAGCTAATAACATACGAACTGTAGTAATACCTGGGCAGGTGTGCGCAGTGCACGAAACAGAAACCGCCAGGGATCGAACAAAAAAAGGAAAAGAAAACTTAAACTAACAAACAAAAAGAAATGAAACCAAAACCTATAGGGAGTTACCCTCGGAGGAGAAATAACAGAAACTCTGAAAAGATTCCCTCTTGGGGAACTGTGCATTTTGTGTGTGTTTATGTGATTTGAGGCTTGATTTTTGTGCAATGTGCAATATGCAAAGTGCCTTTGGTTGTACTGAAAATGCAATAGGCACTCTGCAATTAATGGAATGGTATTTTTACATGTATTTATATTTACATTATACTTATTTTATATTTACAATTTCAATGATGTCAACAACTTAATAATTGAGATAAATTATTATTGTGTCTTTTAATTTTGCGATGATGCTTGTCTTTCCTCATTTTTCAGATTTTGGAGGGGTTTACGACACTGCCACTCTAAATACCTTTTGTGATTCTATCAGGTTTTGTTGTTAAATTATAATTATAGCTCAAGGAAATCCACTGTAATAATCTCCAGGCGTCAATGAGTGATTGTGTTAGTCTCAGCATTGATCAAAATAATTGTGAAATTGTCTCAGATCCAAGCATCATTTTTTAATATTACTTTGCATGTGCTGCTATTTTCCGAGTCTTCCTGCTGTTTAGAGGAACAAAGGGAGGGGAAGAAGGAGACGGGGAGGTGTTTTAGATGGTGATCTCCAGATGAGTGAACACGAACAGAAAGCTGTTAGTTCATGGTTCTCTTCTCGAGAAGTCCAGAGAGATGTGACCAGCATGGCTTATCCAGATTAAAGGGGCTTTTCTTTTCATTTGCATAATTTTATTCTGTGATTTAAACAGGGTTCCCAACCCATTAACAGCAGGCGCGTTGATGTAAAAATGAGAAAAATCTCTATATTTGTTTGATGTAACTTCTCTAGCATCATCAGTGCTGGAACCATGTGATGCTGCTATTGTTCCTGATGAGAAAGGGCTGTTGTACGTCCCGGTGTGATCTCCGGCATATCCTTCAGCATGATCGATAGTTTCCTCCCTTTTTTGCTTTACTCGTTTGTTTGTTTGTTTGTTTGTTTGTTGGCCTCTCAGGAGAAAACCTGGATCTTTAAAGACTCATCTCGCAGCACTCATTACTGTTCCAATTAGAGGTTCTCCCCGGAGATCTGCTGACCCCTCCCCTGCCATTAACATCAAGCAGCGGCTGTTCCACAGGGCGACCTTTGACATTTACTCATTACTGTCAAGGGGGTAAGAAAGCGCCGCCGATGACAGGATTAAGTAATCGCGCCGACTGCGGAAGCAAGAGTGTGTGCTAGGAGGAGAGAGAGAGAGCGAGAGAGAGAGAGAGAGAGGGAGAGTGGGTGTGTGATGGAGAGAGGGAGAAGGCGACGGAGTGTTGGGGGGTGAGTTAGCGCTGCTTTTCGAGAAGGAAGTGAGAAGGAAATAATCCAAATGTTGCCCTCCTCATGAATTATTAAGCAGCCCCTGCCTCGATTAGCTGTGGTCAAAAAATGCTGCATTTTCATCCGTGCCTGTGAAGCGGAGAGCAGGGGCAGGAAAGGGTATGCGTTCCCTTCTCTTTTTTTGACAGCTGTATTACTGCTGATAAGCAGCAGTCGTGCTGATCCGGTACTCCGACAAGCAGCGGCAGCAGCAGAAGAGAGAGGGAGAGAGAGTGTGAGGGTGAGCGACAGAGAGAGAGAAAGAAAGAGAGAGAGAGAGAGAGAGAGGGAGAGGGAGAAAGCTGGAAACTCGGGCAGTTTTCTAGCAGCGCTGTGGACGAAGCAGCAGAAAGAGAAAGCTGGAAACTCCACTTGCGCCACAAAAGGAAGCAACAGCGGCGGCATTGGCAACTCTCTCCGTCTTTCTTTCTTCAGCCGTTTCCCTCTGTTTCTCTTTTCAGAGTTCTTGTCAGTCAGTCGCTCTTGGATCGGCGCGAAGGGGGAAAGTAAAGTGCATTGGATTGAATCTCCAAGCTGTTGCCCCCCTCCCCCCCAAAGAAAGAAAAAGCATCCCATCCGAAGCAGACCTGGCTGCCCACATGCCGATCGAATTCGTGTGCAAGATCAAGTTTGCCGAGGAGGACGAGAAGCAGAAGAAGGGCAAAAAGCAGCAGGATGGGGACAGGGAGAGTCTGATCGAGGAAAGCTGCAGCCCTCCGGCCAAAGACCTGGCCAGGTTTGCTAACTCCTGCTCCCTCCACGGGATTAACCACATCTTCGTTTCCGGGCGGCTGGGAGTCCGGCAGACCCTCTGGGCTTTGGCCTTTTTGGCATCCCTGGTGTTGTTCCTCTACCAGGCAGCCAAGTGTGCCATCTCTTACCTGGAGCACCCCCACGTCACGGCGCTCAATGAGGAAGCCAGCCCGGAGATGGTCTTCCCAGCCGTCACCATCTGCAACATCAACCGCTTCCGCTTCTCTGCCCTTACGGACGCTGATATCTACCACCTGGCCAACCTCACGGGCCTGCCGCCCAAAAACAAAGACGGACACAAGCCCACGGACCTGGAGTACCCGGCGCCGGACATGCAAGACATTTTCAATCGCACCGGACACCAGCTGGAGGAGATGCTCAAGAGCTGCAACTTCAGTGGCCAGAACTGCTCGGCTGAGGACTTCACCGTGGTGAGTTCATGAAATAATTAAATCTAATGCTGCAAGTGATTCCGATCGGCAAGGTCTTGGAAAGGTTCTTTACGCTGTTCGCTTTTTGTTGCACTATTTCCTCTTTCATGTAGAAATAATGTCGCTGAACTGAGGTGACACTCTGCTTGCTTTTTGACATCTGCAGCTGACTGTCATTTATTTGGCTGATTTTTCTCCTCTGAAGAAGGTTTATCAGACATCTTCCCAAGTTGGAAAGTGAGCTAAAAGTAAAGTTGTTGCACTTTGTCCCTATGCTAACTTACTGACCTCAGCTTGGAGTAAGACTCGTTCCCAGATGGGGGATATCCAGCCGACTGGGAGGGTGGAGTTGGTTGTTGCTGGTGGTGATGTTGATGGGGTGGGGATTTGGAGAATTTCTTGCACGATATTAAGGGTAAAACTGTGTCACTACAGGGGCATGAGGTGGCAACCCTGTATCAGATACTTCTCATGTCACAAAGACCTGGAGAAACTTTCTTTGCTCTTTGTTTGTAGACGACCACACCTCTCCAGCACTGAACAGCTCAGCTGTTGATAAAAAGTTGTTATTATTAGATGACCAGAATATGGAACCAATCAGAAGGCTTTGGAGAGATATTTCATGTTTATCCCTTTAGGAAAGTTTGTGTCTATGAAAGCAAGTTTAAAACTTAGCTGATACCCCTTTACAATAAATATTGAGTTTACTAATATATTTCATATATTTTCATTTTACTGGAAATAGTTATTAGGTCATAAATAGCTTAAAGGCATTAATACGTAGTTATATATCTGGGTGGGGCTTATTCTATGTATTCTATGTGATTCTGGCACATACATGCAATCCAACTTCACATATATTTAAAAGCATATACCTAATAAATACTTAAATAAACAAATATTAAATAATACTTATATTGTAACGGACAGTTATTTAACCTTTAACAATGTTTTAAATTAAATCAGACAGAAGTTTTGCAGTTTCATTGATTTTGAAAATGTAAAAAATTTGTTGTGGTGTTAAAAGCCAAAAGGGGGCGTCACTGACAGTGATGGGCAGATGGCAGTCATGGTTACGTTGGAACAGATTGCAGCTGCACTTTACTGCTCTGGAAATCCTGTTATCATATGCGTTTGGTGTGAATACACCTCGTTTGGGCTGCGTGAGGGAGCGGTAGGTGTCAGCGGTGCACCGCAAACTCCAAACAGCAAACTTACATACTCCTACCAGCCAGCGGCAACAGTTTTGGGGAAGAGAGAACCCCAACATCATGTGTGTGGTCTCATACGATGACCTTAGGACTCTCATATTACCGGCGGACATATATCAGGTCCTCGTGAGAACATCCGCCGTTCTTCACCATCCGCTGCCTCGAGATTGCATGGCAACAGTGAAGCTTGCTTTCTCTCTCTCTCTCACTCATACTCTCAGTCTCTCTCTCCTATCTCCTGCCTTTCACCGTTCCCACGGCTTTCAGGAGTTCCCACAGTCCAGCCGTGGCTCCGATTAAATATTTAAGCAGACATACATGACTTTTGCATTAGCTAGATTGACCCAAAGAAATAAAACAATTTACGTAAGCTCTCCTGGTCTAGTCTAGTACATAGGGGAGCAGTGTGTGTGTGTGTGTGTGTGGATGTATATGTGTGTGATGTGTGTGTCACTAAAGTCATACCGCCACTGAGAGAGATGGATTTTTGCTGGAGCTGGAGGACTGGTGTGGAAGGGATTGCTTTAGTGATGATAAAGTGCTGTTGTCAAGTCGTAATAGTGTGTGTTGAGCACTGACACACTCACCTCTCTGAGGCCTAACACTGGAACTGCATTCCACTGACCCTGGACTCTGGACCCTGGACTGGAGAAATCACTGCTCTACCACTTTCTTTTAGCAACGTTGTCTTTCTCTCTCTCTCGCTCTGATTATTTCATATTTCCAGACTTGATGATCATAGGAAACACCAGTGGTCCAGAAGCAGGGCCATCTCAAGGCTTTTCTAAAGCTTTCTTGCAGGGTTCAATGCCACATCTGATGAAGATGAAGAACAGGAGAGTGGAAAAAGGCTTGGATGCTTCTAAAATGTGTTAATTTTGACATTTTAATGGAAACCATAAATGGCAACTACTGACTTCACCCAGGTATTTATGATCTCCAGACTGGACTGGTGCAGCTCGCTCCTGGCTGGCTCACTCTGAAGGCCACTACACCTTTATAGATGTTCCAGAATGCAGCAGCACATGTGGTCTTCAATACACCAACGTTCTCACACTCCACTCCACTGCTGTGAACCCTTCACTGGCTTCCTGTGGAGCCCTCATCAGATTTACCACTTTAATACTCGAATACAGAGCCCGAAATGGTGCAGAACTTACTTACCCATCAATGATCAAACCATGGATCACAGCTGAACCTCGTGCTCAGCTCATCTGGACTCAAAAATTTAACATCCACTTCTTCAAACAGCACCTTGTTCAATAACTTCATGTCCCAAACTAACAAACATTCTCACAACTAATGATAAAATCTATGTAAGGATTGGCACCTGCTCTGGTAGGATGTTGGTGGAGCAGCAGATCTTAACTGAAGTCTAGGTTTACTGGTGTGAGGATGATCTTCAGCTC
>JBBIGC010000002.1:225704-238800 GCA_037576955.1 Lepidarchus adonis
GTGTTGCCTTTAATTGGACACACCTGCCAAACTAATTAGCACAGGTGTCTGCAATTGCTTTCAGTGATATAAAGAGCTCGACACACATCACCATCCATGAGTTCAACTGACCAACAAAAACATTCTTACCTTATCACTTCTAAACACTTTTTGCATAATAATTTTGAATGTAGTGTAAACAAATAAACATACATAATAATATACACTCATCTGTTTCAGTTTTGTAGTCTGTAGTTGACATAAGTGGCTTGGAGAAGGCTTACAACCATGTTCCCCGGGGGATCCTGTGGGGGCCACTGTGGGAGTCTGGGTTCTGGGGCCCCATCTAATCCTTGTACAACTAAAGTAATAATTTTCTCTGCTCAAAGTCAAACCTGTTTTCAGGGAGTGTTGCCCCTTGTATCTGTCATGGCTTCCACGTCTGAGGCCATGGTTCTCTGCAAGAAAACGGTGGCTTGCGTCCTCCAGGTTGGGAGTGAGCTGCTCCCATAAGCGATGGAGTTTAAGTATCTTGGGGACTTGTTTATGAGCAATGACAAAATGGAGCCTGACATGGACAGAAGGTTCGGTGTAGCATCAGCAGTAATCCAGACATTGTCTTGGACTGCGGTAGTGAAGAGGGAGCTGAAATGCAAAGCCGGGTTGATTTACCAGTTGATTTAGGTTCCAACCTTCACCATTGGTCACAAAATCTGGGAAGTGATTGAAAGAATGAGACTTTAGACACAAGCAGGTTAAAGTTTCCTTAGTAGGGTGGCTAGGCAGAGCCTTAGTGAGGAGCTTGGTTCTCCAGAAGAAGTAGAGCCACTGCTCCTTTCCATCAAAGGAGTCAGTTGACATGGTTTTGATCGGATTAGGATGCCACTGTGACCCACCCATTGACAAACAAGAAAATGAATGAATGAATCTATTCTATTTGATCTCATATATTCATTGTTTCATTCATATGTCATACTGTTGTGTTTAATATATCTTCAGAATTTCTGCAAATTGAGATTTTAAATACACTTAAGCTTTCTTCAGTTTCCTAAGGCATTTATTAGCCTTAACTGAGCAACAGTTGAACAGAGTAGGAGCTAAGTGTGAAGAATGTTTACATTTATAGTGGTGATGTCCATATTCTGTTCAATTCCAGATGCAGACTTGTTCAAAATAATGAACTTGGATGTGAGGAGTGTTGCAGCGTTTGTCAAGAAACATTTACCCACAGACTGGAAAGAGACCCAAGGGCATGTGAAATGGAATTCTGCTAAAGATGGTCACCCACCAAAGACATGGCTGACAGAATTCTGGAAATATCTGAACGCTCACTGGGAGGAGCTAAAGGAATTCATTGGCTTGCCTTTAATACCCCTAGAACCACTTAAAAGAAACGGTCCTTCACTTTTAGCAAGGTTAGAGACCAATTCCACTTTGATCTTTCAGAGCAGCAGAGAATCCAGCTTGCCAGATCAAGTTCAGAAGGTGGTGAAGATGGTGGGAGGCACAGTCGTTAAGAGGGATGAATGTCTCCGGCATCATGACATTGAACGTTACGTCCTGGCTCCTTCACCCAGGAACGTTCTGCGAGTCCTTTTGAATTCGGACAGTGACAAGGTCATCAGCGGCATTTCCTCTGCTTCGCTTCATGAGAAAGAAGAGTTTAAAACATATCTCTCTTCTTTGGATTTTATTTCGGATGATGAAAAACGCTTGCTGTCAACTCTGCCTCTGTTCAGGTTGATGTCTGGGAAATATGTTTCTGTCGAGTCAAAACGGGCAGTTCTTTTAAAGTCCAACCCACCCATTCCAACCGACCTGCCTGTGCCTGAAACCACTGTGCAATGTGTGAATGAAGCAGATCGACGGATTCTGACTCTCCTTACAGTCAATCTTTTTGATTCGACTGAGCTCGCTGTTCACTTGGTAGACGGCATTGAAGGACAGAATTTCAGCAAAGACGACGAACAGAAAATAATGACTTGGATATTGAATCATGGTAATGTCCTACTCCCACAAAGTGAGGAGCTGCTCAGAAAAAGCAGGAATCTCAGATTTATTGAAACAGAACAGGGGGAGCGTAAGCAGACATCGAGCGTTTTTGATCCCACAAGCAAAACCTTCCAAGATCTTTTTGAGGAAGACTTCTTTCCTCCCCAAGTGTACAGGGCCGAGGTGATTCTTCAGAGCTTAAAACAACTTGGTCTACGAACAAAAGAAGAAGAAATATCCTCGACTGATGTCCTCCATGTTGCCAGACAAATTCAGAAGCTTCACATTCACTCTCGAAATAAGGCATTCAAAAAGGCGGATGCTCTTGTGAAGGTATTAAACAGAAATGATCTGCTCTCTGAACTCCCTGAAGGACAGAGAAAGGAGTTAATTCAAATGCAGTGGGTGCCGTGTGAAAATCCAAATTTAGTGAAAAGTAACAGTAAGAAAAGTCTCTACAAACCAGCTGAAATAAGGGCTTCAAAATACTCTGCGATTGTGGGGCATGTTATGCCACTTTCATCAGAGCTCAGTGAGCATATTTGCCAAAAACTGGATCTTTTTATCCCTCCTCCAGCTGAAAAGGTGCTGGAGAACCTGTGTGTACTGGCATCAATGGCTCCACTTCTGACCAACCCAGATTCAGATTATGAATTTAAAAACAAGTTACACAGCACATACAGATTCCTGCAAGAAAACGTTGAATATTTCAGAGAAGAGATGAACAAGAAATGCACCAGTTGGCTGTGGTGCCAGAACGAGTTTGTCTCACCTCGGGACGTAGTGCTGTTCTATCCACCTGAATTAGATCTGAGTTTGTACATCAAGAAAGTACCAAATGAATTTTTGCAATATGCTGACATGCTGAAAGAGTTTGGTGTGAAGGAGACACTCTCTGATGAGGAGATCGAGGACGTACTCCATGACATAAAACAAAGCATTGAGGACAGAGTTCCACCACATGGTGATCCCTCTGAACTTAAGGTGTCAATAGCCATTCTTGATTGGATGAGGAAGAACAAAAAGCTTTTGAAGAACAGCACCCCCGTCCCGGTCCGGGCACAAAACCAAAACTTCACACTACAGCGTTTGGAGAGTACGGTTTACTGTGACATTAGTGATGAAGGATTAGAAGACCTGAGACAAGACCAGGAAGAGTTTCATGTCATTCATGAAGAGGTACTAGATCTCACAGCAAAATGGCTGAAAGTTCCATTGTTAAGTACCCGCATTTTAAAACCACAGTTCATCATAGCTGAGGAAGACTGTCCAGGAATTGAGCAGTGTGGGCAGGCAGAACCAATTACTCAGAGAATCAAAAACATACTGAAGGAGTATGATGAGGAAAGTGACATTTTCAAAGAACTCTTACAAAATGCAGAAGATGCCAAAGCAAGTACATGTGGATTTCTGCTCGACTTCAGAACACAACCTGCCGAGGGCCTCATTGATGATGGAATGGCTCTTTGCAATGGACCCTGCCTTTGGGGCTTCAACAATGAGCTCTTCTCAGATGAAGATTGGAAAAACATTGTCAGAATTGGATCTGCCTCAAAAGAAAAAAAGATTGAGAAAATTGGAAAATTTGGTCTAGGGTTCAATGCTGTTTACCACTTGACAGATATTCCATCTATTCTGAGCGGTAAAAGTCTTCTTATTCTCGATCCAAACGTCACTCATCTGGAAAAGCACATACACAGTAAAGGAAATCCTGGAATCAAGCTCGACTTGTTCCAAGAGAGACTGTTTAGGAGGTTTCCTGGACAATTCCGATCTTACCAGGGAATTTTTAATTGTGATCTGAAAATGAACAGCCAGAAATATTACAATGGTACACTGATTAAATTGCCATTTCGAACTCCAGAGGAGGCTTGCAAGTCAGAAATTAGCTGCAAGGTGTATGACAAGGAACACATAAATGCTTTTCAGCAACATTTTTCCGATTGTAAAAGCCCCCTTCTGTTTCTTAAGAACATAAAGACAATGTCTCTTCAAGTAATTCCTGAAAGTGCTTCCACACCTCCACAACAGACACAAATTCAGACACTCATCAGAATCTCCAGAGAAGTAGTGAGTTCAATTAATATTTCAAATGAAATTCATCTTCAGGACATCAGGAACGCTTTGGACGACCTTGACTCAAACTGTCATGAGATCATTGACTGCTTTACTGCACACATTGCTGAAATAGTTCATGAGCAGACAGAGAGAAACTGTACCCAGTACTGGCTCCTCTACTCTTGCGTTGGGACAAAAGATTCACTGCGAATGTTTCAGAGAGAATTGCAGCAATGCAAGTTTTCCTTACCAGTTGGAGGAGTTGCCGTACCTCTACAGAGAGAAGCCCAAAACGTTTGGACCCCTGATGAGAGCTTTACAAATGGCCAGGCATTTTGTTTCCTTCCTCTTCCGATTGAGACCGGCCTCCCAGTTCATCTCAATGGATCTTTTGCTGTCACATCAAACAGGAAAGCTCTCTGGCAAAGTGGTACGAAACTGGAGTGGAACAAAGCGTTACTCCAAGATGCAAATACAGCTGCCTACATCACTGCACTGCTAGAGTTGAAGAACATGGCCCAGAATGGGACTCTTCAAAACTACAGTTGCTACATGTTTTGGCCTAATGCTGAAAAAGTACATGAAGCATTTCAACCATTGGTTGCTGCGTTTTACTCGGCCATTACACAGTGCGTTCCCGGCAGAGCTCTTCAGCTCTTCAGTAATGGGAAAACCTGGTGTTCAATTGACAAGGCAAGATTTCTGGATCCAGGTATTGAACAAAACACAGCAGTGGGAGATATTGCTATGAAAGTATTCCTGAATTATTCAGAATCAAGCTACTGTGCTGTTCCTTTGCCGTCTTGGGTGAGGAAGAGTTTCATCAAGTGTGGTTTCCATGAGATGGTAAAGGAGAAGACATTTCACTGGACTGAGTTCTACCGTGTTGTTTTCAAGAACCTAAACAAATTGGAGCCACACAGTAGGAATGCTCTCATACTGAATGCAATTGACTTGAATGACCCTGCAGTCGACGAATTACTGAAAACAACTCCGTGCATTCCAGCACAAAAAACCCACCAACTCCAACTGATCAGCAAACTTGTGAATCCTTATGGGAAAATAGCGTGCTTGTATCATCCAGAGGAAGGACGATATCCTGAAGGGACTAGAGATGACTACTTCACTCCTAGAAGAATTCACCGGCTTTCAGCGTTGGGAATGCGGAGTGATACACTCCCGTTAGAGGAAATTGTAGAGAGAGCAGAGACGATTGCAAGAGTTTGGAGTGAAGATAAAAAGAAAGCACAGAAATGTCTGCAGTGTCTCTTTGACTGCATGAAGGAAAACTCGAATGTCTGTTCTCCACACTGGGAAACACTGAAGGGTATATCGTTCCTACCTGCTGTGTTTAAAGACCAGGACAACAATGTAATGACTAGACTTAAAAAGCCGTCAGACGTCTACGGTAGCAGGTTCTACGATTTGGTGAACTTGGCTGAATTCAGTGTCGATCACTCAAATCTGTTTGTACAAGCAGATGACCCGATCCTCACTAAACTGGGAGTGAAAATGGACCCACCAGTTGAGACCGTGCTCAGACAACTGGAAAAGGCACACGATCGTTCAGATGTATTAGAGAAATCTGTGCTGCTTAATGTGGCAAAAAGCTGTTATGGTTTTTTCAATAAATTCCTAATTGATGGAGGCGATCCTACTCCTATAATTGACCATGCACAATCAATCCCATTTGTTTTAATTGAGGGCTGCTTTGTAAATGTGCGGTCAGTGGCCAAGAGCAAACAATTTGAGGAGAAACCGTACCTGTATGTCCTCCCTGCCATTTTCTCCCCGTTTGAGAATCTCTGGAACTGTGTTGGCATCAGAAGCCAGTTTACAGAAGAGCAGTTTGTTACTGTGCTAGAAACAATGAGTACATCTCCTGGACCACTTTCAAAGGCAGATCTTCACAGTTGTCATTCCATAGTTACAAAAGGACTGTATGACGCTAAAGCTAAACCTAAAAACTGCCTGCTTCCTGATGAAAAAGGTGTGTTGACATGTTCAAGTAAGCTCAACTATAATGACAGTCCGTGGATGCCACTCCAAGCTGGCGTAAAACTTTGCCACAAACTAATATCTCGATCTGTTGCGTGTCACTTTGGTGTTGTGACAACAAGACACCACACACTAAAGAATCACTTAGTTGCTGGATTTTCCCCTTTTGTTCAGGTGTTTGGACAACAAGAGAAACTAACGACTAGAATAAAAAGCATCACTGAAGCATATCCATCCAAGAAGGACATCCTGAAAGAACTCCTACAGAATGCTGACGATGCAGAAGCTACTGAAATCCACTTTGTGGTAGACAGAAGAGAACATAAGAGCGAGAAAATATTTGGAGAAAAATGGGAGTTACTTCAAGGCCCAGCACTTTGTGTGTACAACAACAAGACATTTTCTGACGAGGACCTCATGGGCATTCAGCAGCTGGGGCAAGGAGGCAAACATGGCACTTTGGGCAGAACTGGGAAATATGGCCTGGGTTTTAATTCTGTTTACCAGCTGACTGACTGCCCCGCTATACTAACTGGTGATGAAAAACTCTGTATATCTGACCCAAATCTGAAATACGTGGAAGGAGTTTCAAAAGACTCTCCAGGCTGCATGTATTTAATAGATGACCATTTCAAAGACTCTTTCATGGATGTTTATCGTACATTTCTTCCCAAAAAGTTTGCTCTTCCTTCTGGAACCATGTTTCGACTTCCCTTCAGGACAGAAAAAATGGCAGAGAAGTCGGAGATATCTAGACATGCAGTTGCAGATCATGAGATAGATGGACTTTTATATGCTTTGAAGGAAGATCCTGAGGGACTGATACTCTTCTTGAAATGCATCACAAAAATACAGTTCCATGTGATTAACAAAGATGGAAGTGAACGGAACGTTTTCCTAATTGAGAAAAAAGTCTCTGAAGTCACCCAAGAGGAAAGGCAGAGTTTTCATAATCATGTCCGTAATTCTCTGAAATCTGAGCAGGTGAGTCCATGTCAGACCATCTACAACATGCAAATCTCATCTAGAAACAAGCAGAGCCAGTGGGTCATTGCAGAGCGGTTTGGCTCTTTCCCACAAAGCCATGAGAAGAATGAAGGACACTCAAACCTTAAAGTGCCTCAAGTCGCCCTTGCAGCTTGTGTAAGCACCAAACCATCAGAGACGGAGTTTACTGGAAGAGCGTTCTGCTCTCTACCGCTGCCAAGCAACACTGGTCTTCCTATACATGTGAATGGAAACTTTGAAGTTGATTGTTCTAGGAGAGATCTGTGGAAGGAGGATGCTGAGAGTTTGAAGACCACATGGAATCAGTCACTGAAACTGAAAATGATTGCACCTTTATATGCTGACCTCCTAAACCATTTCTGTACGACCTTTAAGAAAGACAAACCCAATCATTTACGATTGCTCAAATCAGATCTGGAGTCTTGCTTCAGGTTCTTTCCATTTGTTTCAAAGTCTGTTGACCCAGGTTGGCATGAGATGATCCATGAAGTCTACAGAGCTACCAATCAACAAAATCTTCCTGTTGTACCTACTCTGAAATGTACAGTTGAGGACAATAAACGCTACTCAGGTCCTAAGTACACTGTTAACTGGTCCAGTGTCTCAAAGCCAGACCCAACAAATGTACCTCATTTCATGATGACAGAACACGATGAACATCATCTACAAGTTTTGGAGCACACTGGTATAAAACTGGTGCCTTATTTCTGGAAAATGGAGAAGGTTAAAGAAGGTTTTAAGAATGCAGGTGTGAAAATTGTTGAAGCCAGTCCTCCATCAGTGATCATTTATCTGAAGATAAAAACACTGAACGATCCCTCACTCACAACAGATGACTTACCCGTACACATCAGTCAGACGTTGATTAACGATGCAGAAAGCTGTTCAAAACTCTTGACATTTTGCCTGACAGGCACAGAAAAGTCCACATCTGTTGACCTTAATGGTCTGCCTCTCCTCCTCACTCAAGATCATGTGTTGAGAAAGTTCAGCTCTGACTCTCCAAGACTAATCACAAAATTTACCAATATTTTCCAGGGACATGAGTCAGACTTTGCAGATTTTGATGTTAATAAACCACACATGAAGATTCTTCAAGGAGGAAGATACATTGAGAGATTAACTATCCCAGTCGCTGCAAAGTTCCTGAAACCAGTACTTCGGCAAAGGATCCAGGAATCACTTCCTAAGGAAAAGATTGGACTTTATAGAGCAGACAAAGAGACCATCACATGGTTGAGAGGAATTTGGGGATTTTTTGATGATCAAAACAATGTTGATTCCCAACTTGAAAAAACACACAATACCTTTGACGAAATAAAGAAACACTTTGATTCTCCTATCGTGCCTGTAAAATATCCTGATGAAAATGACGGAAAATTTCTGCTGTCAATTAGTAATCTGCACAGTGTTGTTCCCAGTCATGAAAAATACACTCCCGCAATCTCATCCATTCTCTTCAAACTCAGATTTGTGACATTAGACAATGATTTTTTCCTTGGTCTTGGTCAATTTGTTGACAGATTTGTGAAACCAGGACTCTTGAATACTAACGACACCAGCGCTGTTTTGGAACAACTGTATCAGATTCCTCACTCGCAGTTTGAAGTGCTTTCTGCTCGCGAGGCTGATGACCTTCAACATTTCCTACAATCTGGTATCAGGTCCAAAAACACAAATGAATATCAACAGATGCTCAAGTCCTTGCCTTTGTTTGAGAGAACATGTGGAAAACGAAAACCAATTAATTTCCCAAAAAATGTCTTCGTTCTTAAAACCGAGCTCCAGGAAAAGTTTCCAGATTTGTACATTTCCGATGACGGGAACAATGTTTTCCTTAAGGATACTCATGTAAACAAAGGTTTATCCGAAAGTCTGAACATTCCGATTTTAGGAGATTTGGAATACTGTGTGAAATTCATGCTTCCCTTTGTAGAACAGTTCAAGGAGACCAAGCTGCTTGATTTATTAAAGCTACTAGTGGAGCTAACACAAAAATGTGAGTATGCGAAGTATCGAGAGAGCATTGCTTCAACACTGAGTAATGTCAGACTTATCCGGGACATCCATGGCCGTCTCCAGGTGGCCTCATACTTCTTTGATGACGGTGTACACCTTTACAAGGTTATGCTTCCAGAAGAAAAGTTTGTGCCAAAGACATTTTGGCATTTCTTCCAAACAAGAAGTCCTGGAGCAAAAAGCCTTCTGAAGGACCTAGGACTGAAACATGAAGTATCAGAGGCGGAGATTTTTACATTTGCTGTTCAAATTGAATCTGATGCCAGAGGTAACACTGCACTGAACATTCTTAAACACAGATCATCAACACTGTTCAAGACTGTGCTGCAGAAGAGTGTGGAGAAAAAGTCCAAATTAATTCACAAAATAGCAAACATCAAATTTATCTTTCCTCTGCAGATTGAGTCAAAACTCTGCATTTATCACAAAGCTTTTGCTCAAGAAAGAGATGTTGTTGCAATCAAAGGGTCATTGTTGGAAAAAGACCCTGATCACCAGAATCTCATATGGACCACTATGCCAATACTGCCGTCAAGAGACTTCTCTACCAAACACCTAGATGCCATGAAGTGTGGTGGAGCTTTTGATGAACCACCATCAGAACGAGTCATTCAAAACTTAACAAACATCTGTAGATCTCCATGCAACACTGAAATCTTAGTAAAAACAAGAGCTGAGGTTTTCCGCATTTCATATGCGTACTTACAATCTGTGCAGTTTGAAGCTCCTGCTTTGGCTGAGCTTCCAGTCATTCTCACTGAAGATGACACACACCTTGTGAAAGCAAGCCAAGTCGTTCTGTCACTCTCAAATCCTCCCGAATTTAGGCCTTACTTATACCCCATTCAAGGGAAACATGCAATGTATGCAGAATTCTTTCGAAAGATTGGGGTTGAAGAGAAGCCTACCATCACACACTTGTGTACTGTCCTCCAGGGAATCTACACAGAGTGTTTGGACAAGACAACACTGCAGCCCAATCAGCAGATAACAGTGCAGCGTGTTGTGGAGCAGATGTTCTCTCTGCTGAAAGAAGAGCCAAAAGGAAATTTTCACACCAGCAAACTCTATCTCCCATCCACAGACGGGAAACTCTATGAGTCCAACACCTTGTTTTTCAATAACACTGCCTTTCAGCCCAAAAGACTGGAGGATGCACTTAAAACAAAGCTGAAGCTGCTTGAGAAGCTAAACCACTGTCACCTTGGAAAAGACCACTATGAACATATGAAACTGTTGCAGTTGCTTCCTCAGAAAATCCGTCCCAAGCTCCTCTCTCAAGTCATTTCTGAGAGTCTAGTCGCTGCCTATGATGAACGCTGTGATTTTGGAAAGGAGTGTGAATTTAGTGGATGGTTTGAAAAGCACTTGTCCTCCCCGGCATTTCACCATGGTCTTATCTGTTTGATCCGGGAACAAAGCAATGGTACCGTTTCCCAAACTGATGCTGCAGGCATGTGCAAAAACATATTTGGTAAAATTAAGATCATTTGTTGCAACGCTCTTCAAACGGAACTTATGTTACACCAGGAACCGCTGGAAGGAACCCAGACTGAGACACAGGTTCATGTGAAAAAGCAACAAGGGGGGTGTATCTTCTATCTGAAACACAGTGACAGCATGGAACTCAAAGAAATGAATGAAGTTAACATGTATCTCACTCAAGAAATCATCCATCTCCTTAACACCCTGGATCCATCGCTCATTCCAGTTCTCGGACAGCTTTTGCTGTGTGAAAATATGAAAGATGTTGAAAAAACTTTGGAAAAACATGGAATCCGTAACAGTGTGATTGAAGAAGAGGGATTTGGTGTTCGCCCAAAACCTGGAAGTCGTATCCCAGAAGAATGGCACGACTCCCTTGACATGAACCCCCTCAACAGTTATGAAAAGGGGGAGTATGTTGGTTTCAGAAAGGATGAATCAGAAAATGAGTATTTCTTTGCCGTCATTGTAGAACGTCTGGATGAGTCATCATTAGGGACAAGACGAAATCCTCCAAGATACAAAATACAAATTGGGAGTGATGAGTTTACTGAAGTTAGCTCCCTCGATCTTTATCAGTTTAAGAGAGAAAGAATGTCCGCTCCAATGGCATACACCACCAACACAGACATAGACATTTTGCCTGAGCCTGTTCCCTCGGGTAAGAGGCCTGTACCACAGTCTTTGGAGAAGATCAAAAGAGAGATTGACCAGTGTCTGGAAGAAATCTGGAAGATGTCACCTGAGGACAAACATAAGGCCATTAGACGTCTTTACCTGAAGTGGCACCCAGACAAGAATTTGGACAACCAAGACCTTGCCAACGAAGCTTTCAAATATCTCCAGAACAAAATTGACGAGCTGCAACGAGGGAAACTTGAACAAAGTGCGTCTTCTTGTTGGAACGACTTTAGAAAGTATTGGTCCAGGTGGGATGAAGAGGCCAGGAGTCACAGGAGGGGACGAGAGCGCTTCTATCAGAACACTTCTAGGCAACAGTATAACTTTTGGTCGCACTATAAAGAAACACCAAAGCCAGACAGAGAGGAAGCGAAGCGCTGGTATAGACAAGCACAGTGTGACCTCAGTGCTGCTCGGAGTGAAGGTGAAGCCAGTAGAAGTCCAGAGTGGTGTCTGTTCAAAGTGCATCAGGCAGTGGAAAAAGCCCTGATAGCTACAGAGTACAGGAGAAGTGGAGAGCATCCTGGAAACAGCTCCATCACAAGCCTTGCCCAACAGATTTCCCGCTACAGTTCCCACCTCACTGATTTACCCAGTGTCGTGTCCCAGCTCAGGACACTTGGAGTTGACGCCAAGAAAACTCAGTACCCAAACTGCCACCCTACACCCCACATACCACACGAGCAGTTCAAACCTGAAGATGCGAGAAAAGCAGTGAACTTTGCAGAAGATCTGCTGAAGAAACTTGGCCGATATATCACTGAGTGAATGGATGATGTGTGTATCGGTATAAAAAAGAACATAAGGAGACGATGTCTTCACTACTTTTCTTCTTTGTGATCTTATTTCTGAATAACAGGTGTTTTCTGGGAGTCTGTGCTCCATGTTTAGGTTTATCATTCTGTGTTGCTTCTGATTGGTTGATCCAGCCACCTGTTCATGATTGATTTCCCCATCATCTACTTTCGTTCAAGAGTTCTGTCAAATTCTCTGACTTGCAGACTGCTGTCTCATTCTCATGTTTGTGTGTGATTTTCTTATTTGATTCTTTGCTGTTTGTTATTATTGTGTCTGACGTTTTGTCAGTGTATCCTCTGTGATTATGCCTTTCCTCTTGGGATTATATTACTCATTTATGTACGGTCTCTCTGTAAATTCAGCAAATTATTATTCAGCAAAACTATTATTTTCTGTTCTTTATTTAATCAGTAAACAAAAGCTATTTTTCTGACTCTTCATTGCAGCTCTCTAAAAACTGTTAAATTTGAAAGATCAGTTTTTCACTGTTTGTATTGTATTTTCCTCTGTTTTACTTAAAAAGTAAACTATAAAAAGTCCATAAAAAGTTTCCTGTTTCTTGAAAGCAATTTCAAATTTTTTCCTGCAGTGGTTAAAACCGAGGTACTGCTTCAGTGCAAAGTCTGTGGTGAGCAAATAATGACGAATTCTACTTTCAGTTTATATAAAAAAACTTATTTTCACATAAGGAATATACATTTACACAGTAGCTAAATTCACTGGCTAATTTTTATCAGAAACACAGATACAGAGAAGAGAAGTCATGTGAATGAAGGATATGGCCCGGTGATGTAGTATGCAGTGAAAATAAGAAAGGGCTGAGTACTGATCCCTGAGGGATGCCAGAAATCATCAGGAGAGGAGCTAAGCCTCACCTCTCCAGGATACCTCATAAGACATACCTATGAGGTAAGACCTGTACCAGTTGAGCACCTTCCCAATAATGCCAGGACTGGAGTGGGTGAAAAGTAGGTGCTGGCGGTTGACTGTGTTGAATGCCATTGCTAAGTCTAGTAGTATGAGAAATTGTGACTTAGATTTTGGAAAGAAATGCCTGGGAAGGTTCCATTGTGTGTTT
>JBBIGC010000002.1:268768-279981 GCA_037576955.1 Lepidarchus adonis
CTCTCTCTCTCTCTCTCTCTCTCTCTCTCTCTCTCTCTCTCTCTCTCTCTCTCTCTCTCTCTCTCTCCCCCTCTCTCCCTCTCTCCCTCCTTCCCTCCTGTCCTCTTCTGTCTTGAGCCTCATTACTGTATACATTTCTGCTCTGACATGCTAGAGACTACCTGCTATGTCGAAACTGTATCTGCATGCATGGAACTAAGTCACGACAGATGCAATGCACAAACATTGCACACATGAATGCCCATATTTTGGGAAAAAAAACATTAAAAAACAACTCTATAAAAACCTTTCATTATCAGGTGTGCATGTGTGAACCCAGGTGCTCATATCATTCAAACACGGATGTTACCCTCTCATTCAATGTCAGGGTGTTTGCTGTAGAATTCATGGCAACCAAGTAGGGGTGTTAACGTTTCTATGCAACTTGCAGGGCGAAGTCAGAAAACATCAATTGTCCTTATGGGAAGATTGAGACGATGCTCATTTTATTATAGCACAAGCTCTTTTGTTCCCACACTTTAGACAAGGCTGAAATTAGCTTTGTATTCACATTTTTCAGTTCCATCTTAAATTGTGCAGTTGGGACATTCTGGTGCCCATAAGGTGAATCTAATGAATGATTCCTGCCTTGCCTTGTTCTGGAACTTCTTTGTTTCATTTGCATTGTCCATGTGGTCCCTGTTCATGTGCTCATGTTTATGTATTGATTTATAGCTGGATTAGCCCTGGACCTTTTGTTAGCCAGCTCATCTGCACATACAGTAAAGTGAAACTAGAAGCATTTTTGTTTGGACCTTGTGACTGGAGGGTCGCAGGTTCAAATCCCAGCTTAGGCCTCGCTGAGAAAACTTTGACCCGTTACCTAGGTGCTGTTTAATCATGCTGCTGGATTGGTTAAACGCATGTGACACATATTGTTATTATGTAATAAATTGTCATTAATACTTACATCTATGACTTTTAAATTCTGCTGGAAATAAAATGTTCTGCTGGCATAAATGTTATTAATTATTTGCTGCTGACAACACTGGCAATAAAGGTGTGAAATCTCTTGCGTTGCTGCAAGTACTGGGGCTTTAGAATGTGACGAAGGAAGGGAGGCGACTCCACAGGCAGTGTGGAAGGAAACAGAAGATATGCAGTCTTGTGTCTGTGCTAGGTTTGCACGTTTTTATTTCTGCTCCTTTGTGATCCCACCGAGGCATTATAGAACCAAATGAATGTGATATATCATGGTGTGGTGGGAAAAAGCCAGTTGTGCTGTTGTCGTCTCTTGGCCATCACAGATATCTGATCAAGCCAATCAATGTGTATAAACTGCCTGTGTTTTTGTATCAGTGATTCTGGTGCATGAGAGAGGTGTATTGCAGTGTGTCATGTGCTTCAGGTTTTGCCCTCAGCACTGATGCGAGTGGAATAAACATGGGACCTCTGAGGTGCTTCTTCAATTGCAAACAAATAATGGTGGAATATCACACTCCAGTAATGGATGAATCAGCCAGGTGTCCCTCACTCTCTGCCTGCTCAACCACTGCATCCTACATTACTGCAGGCAACAGGCAAATTGATATTAAATGTCTGTTTGTCAAAGTGTACTCTCGGGAGCCAAGCAGATACAAATGGAAATGCGCACTGGGCTCTCAGTGTGAGAGAAAGAAGAGAATAGGGTGTTAAGTGCAGTGTGGCACTGTCCTGTAAAGACAAAATATACATGAGAAAACTGTGTTTATTACAATATGCTATTAAACCTTAAACACAAAAAGTTAGGTTGCCAGGCAACCTCAAATATGGGATTCTAAGAAACTTCAGTTGTGGCAGATGTTATTGCTGTATTTACCATGTTCAGTGGTAAATTCAGTTCTCTAAACATTTTGATGGTCTTGGTTGGTTGACCACAATTCATTGTATACATGGATAATCTTATTTTCTGGGTTTTTTTTCAGGTTACAAACTCATTTCCCAGTGGCACAGTGTTGTAGTGTTAGCAGTGTCGTCTCACAGAAAGAAGGTTGTGGGTTTGACTTCTGGGTCGGCCATGGCTGCCTTCTGTGTTTGCAAGCTCTCCCCATGTTCCCATAGGTGTTGTGCAACTGCTTGCTTTTCTTCCCATTGTCCAAAGGTTTGCAGTATAGGTTGACTTGCTAGTTCAATGTGTGTGTGTGTGTGTGTGTGTGTGTGCGTGCGTGCGTGCGTGTGTGTGTGTGTGTGACTCTGTGTGTGTGTGTGTCTCTGTGTTTACCTCCGGTCAAGGGTGAGTCATGCTCAAGGTTTGTAGTCAGCTGGGATCAGTTCCAGGTTCCCTGCGACCTAAAATTGGATAAGCAGATTGGAAAAAGAATGTATGAAATTCAGTTCCACCAAACATGATTAACATTAATACTCAGAAGCTTGACCTATATAAACACTTACTTCTGTCTATTAAATTTTAGATTTTAATGTCAGAAAAAAATCTTATGTGTCAATAATAATAATAATAATAATAATAATAATAATAATAATAATAATGATAAAAATAATAATAATATATTCAAAGAGAAATGTGAAAAAAGCAGTACATTATCACATTTATTTTCAAAATAAGATGCAAAATATCAGTGAGACAAGGAGTTTCCTGTACCTGGAAGTCGCTTTGGATAAAAGCGTCAGCCAAATGAATAAATGTAAATGTAATGTAATTACAAATACATTGAACATTCTTAAAACGTCTATAAAGTGTTAATTAGAAAAACCTTAGAACTTTAATATATGTTAATAACATGCATTATTACTGTATTCATAAGCATGACATAACACGTTCATAAAGCATATCAGTGCATTATTAAATATGATATAGCCTGGCAGTTATGCACCTTCACAATACATTCATATACTCATGTAAATGTATGACCAGTTTATAAAAGCATTACCAAACAGGATATAGAATGGCAGTTATGCATAATGCATTCATATATTCATCTAATGAACACTTTATAGACATTTTAAGAATGTTCAATGTATGATTCAATATGTTCTATGAATGATTTATTGATGCCTTATGAATGCATTATGAGGGTGCACTTAATGTAAATCGTTACCCTATATTTTATGTCAAAAAGTTGTCACACACTGAAAAGTAATGCTGATGTGTTTAGAATGGTGCTTAAAATTTTACTTTTTTATAAATAAAACCACAAATAATCAGAAGCAATTAAATTAATCAGAACAAATACCCATCATTAATATTTTTGGGGAAAATAATCCAATTTCATATATGTGAGGGGCAAAAAGTATATCTTCACACATTCTGAAGAGAACCCATTTAACACTTTTAACAATTTAACAATTTGAAAAAAGTCAAATGTGATCTGCAAAAAGTGTGCAAATTGATTAAATATTAAATAAATAAATATTAAATAAGTCAAAGAAAATACTTGTCATTAATATTTTAGGGAAATGATCCAGTATTACATATCTGTGAGTGGCAAAAGTATGTGATACTCTAGGCTTAGTAGTTAATGTGAAATTAGAGGGAGGTGGAATCTAATAAGGGTCCAACTCCACATCATCTTTGTAAAAATATATCATGGGACGAGCAAAGGAGATTTCTTAGGACCTAAGAGTCGTTCATGCTCATTAAGCTGGGAAATGTTAGGACCCCACCAGTACACAGTGAGACATATTGTGTACAAAAGGGGACTAAGTTAGGTTTTATGTGATTAGTTAGGGGGTAAATGGCTGGACCCACCCTCACTGGGGTCAAGCGGACCTTTAGGTGGCTTTTGGGAGGGTGGGTTCAGCCAAGCAAGAGAGTTCTGGGCTTGATGAATGCTGTGTGCTACCCAAGTTGGGGGCACACGCTGCTTAATAAAGTGAAGGGTTTCGTCCCAATTCGAGCAAGTACTCTTTGGTATGTCCCTCCTTCAAATCAAGCCAAAATCATCACAATATGTAATAATGCAGAATTTAAGAATTGGCAGAACTGACACTTTAGATTTAGTGCCCAAGCCTTAAGTCCAAAGCAACACAAAAAAATATTGATGGAAATAATCAAATTGAAATGAAAAATTAAAAAAAATTGACACTAATCCAAGAACAAGGCATGTAAGGCATCGTCCATGAGATCTTAAAGGAAGACCTCTCTCCCATTGGCTAATGTTAAGATTTCTGCCTGTCTACAGTTTGCTAACATTCACATTAACCAACCAAAATGACCAATATGAATAAATATGAATAAATATGAGTGATGAAAAAAAGCACAGCATTCCATTATCAGAACCTTATACCATCTGTTAAACATGGTGATTGTAATTTCTTAGTTTGGGCGGTTTTACCGTATCTGGGCCAAGACAGCCTTAAAGGAACTGAATCTCAAGAGAAAATGGGACATGCAGCAAGGCAGCACACAAGTTATTCTACCTACGAATGTGTATGGAATGACCTAAAGAAAGCCGTTAATGTGAGGAAACGTACTCAAAAGATATGTTAAAATAAAGATAATTTTCTTCACAAAATAGATGGCATTTATTTTGTGGCATCTATGGCAACATTTTTGTTGTCGTATTGTTTTTTGTTTATTTAGTTCATATTTATGCAGAAATATTTTTAAAAATCAGTTAGGGAACCCATTTTCTGTCCTGCCTTTGGAGAGAAAAAACTTTGAGTAAACTTACAGAGCAGCTGTCCTCCAGCACAGTGTATCTGAAGCGGTTATTTCCCTCAGCTTTCAGCTCAATGTCATTGGAGGCCTTGAGGATGACCGCTTTCTTCAGGTTTCCAGTGGCTTCATCTTTGTAGCCCACAGTGTTCTTGCAGTGGTACGTGATGGTCTGCGAAGCCTCTTTAGAAAGCAGGCGGATGAAGGTCATCTGGACTGTGACTGAGTTGGCTGCTTGGTCTTTGTTTCCATAGGTGAACTAAACAAAAACAAGGTCAGGCATATTTACTTGCATGTCAATGTCAACAGTACAAGCCAGGATTCTTTTTTTAATTATCTGCAAAAAACAGCAATATACATGAATAATGTCACTGTCAAAAAAACTGAATTTTCTATTTTTAAATTTTTTTATTTGTATATTTATTTGTTTATTTATTTATTTATTATATGTTAAGTCATTAGACAACTGAATAAACTATTTTATAAAATAAAAACTATTTTACTACTTCAGCATTTTGTGTTTTGTTATGTTTAGGTTTTAGTAATACTGTTTTTATATATTTATGTGTATTTATTTATTCACTGCTGCTTCTGTATTTATGTGGATTTATTTTTTTGCATTACTGCTTCTTTATTTCTGTGGATTTTATTGCATTATTGTGTCTGTATTTTTTATTTATTTATTTAATTATTTCGTATTACTGCTTCTGTATTTACACTACCAGTCAAAAGTTTGGACACATTCAAAGTTTTTACAATTTTCTGGACTGACTGACAGTTCTTAAAGTAATGATGGACAGTTGTATCTCTCTACTGAGCTGAATGGTTCCTGAGATATGAATTCTAACAGTTGTGAAATTTTTTTGCATTACTGCTTCTACATTTATGTAGATTTGGGGGGGAGGTGGTTTTTTTGCAGTAGTGTGTCTATATTTATGTGACTTTATTGCTGTTTCTACATTTTTTTTCCACTACTGCTTCTATGTTTAAGTGGGCATTATGCACTACTGCTTCTATACTTTTGTGGATTTTTTTTGCACTACTGCTTCTATATTTATTGCATTAATATGGACATGGGATATCATAGCACCCGAACTTGGGTTCTTATGGTTTTGCGAAGCTTGGAATCATGTACTGCTTCTGATATACGTGTCATGTTCCTGGATCACACTGGCTCTTCACCTTCTTCAGTTCTTCTTTTTATTCTTATTCTTATTCTTATTCTTATTCTTATTCTTGTTCTTTATTGTTATTGTCCATTTGTTTGCCTATGTAAAGCAACCTTGGGTATGAGAAAGATGCTATATAAATCTAAATTATTATTTTTTAATTATGATGTTTCGTCCTTCTCCTGTAAAGTTACCATTTTAGAGATGTTTTGTTCCTACAGTGACAGCAGAAGTCTGAGCCAGTATATTGAACATGTAAGTCATACGCTATAAAATATACTCACATAATTTCCACCATTAATGGTTCCAAACCACACTGGTTTATTTCCAGGAGAACTCCACCATGTTTTGCGAGGTACGCTGGAGGGGTTGGCTGAGATACATGTTTCTCCAGTAACCATATTACAGTGGACCTTAATGGCATCCTCTGCACTGCCTTGATTTGGATCTACCCAGTATTCACCTTTAATGAGGGATCAGGATATCGCAATTAACCTAAAGCATCTGTATCCACATACTGAAATGCTCAACACTCACAAAGCAGAGGCTGATAAATGGACAAGTGTTGAATCTCAGAGTTTGACTTACCAGTCTTTTTCATGGGATAGCACTGCTTCAGGTCCTCACAGGTTCTGGCAGGATGTTTCTTGCTGCCATCAGGGCTACGCATGCTCTCAATCTGGCTGCTCAGAGACTTTAAGGTGGCCTGTACTCCAGGGTCAGCTTGGAACAAATCTGTTGAGTTAGACTTGGGTAGAGCCTCATCCTCTGGAAATTCGGGAGGAGGAGGACCAGCATCATAATCCTGAGGGCCTCCAAACAAGTCATCCATAGCAGCTGTTGGAGGTCCAGGGGAACCAGGGGGGCCTGGAGGACCAGGCTCTCCAGGAGGTCCCTGATTGTAAAAAAATAAGAAAGAGAAGAAATCTAAACAATGGAAATATAACACCAACACATAATCCAGTTTTACACTATTGTTCATACTAACAAGTCAGGTGATTTTTGTGAGTGCGAAAATTCAGGCAGATCAGCCTTTCCATATTCAGCGTGAGGATTACAGTGGATATACCTTCCAATAGTAGCCCAGCGTTTATTCAAAAAATTATTCAGATGGCCTGGAGTTTTAAAGAGAGATCGCCTATTACTCGCCTTGGAGACGGAATGGTGATGGGTATTAATGGCCACAAAATGTAGGTACTCCAAAATGTTGTGCAGATACTTCACCTGTTCTTTTGTTTTGAGTTTGAATACTAAATCAAATGATCCTGTGGGTTTATGATTGATGTGGAGATAAAAGGGCAAAATGTACAAAGACATTTTGTTCTGACTGTCTTCTTCCTCGACAGCATCCGACGACAAATCATTTTTAATACGAAAAGTATTACAGTATGATTCACTGCAGGTGGTATGAAAAGAGGATTAGCAACTGGAAAGTGTGGTGGGTCATTGGAGATCGGCGTTTACTACAGACAGGCTACTATTGGAGTCCAGCATCTATTTGTCGCGACATCTTTTCAAACTTGGCGTTTCTAGGAAACAGGCATCAATATGAGATGGACCACTAATAGAAGATATACGGTAACATGTTGTCTAAACTTCTAGCAATTCCTCAATGCCTACCACCCCGAGCTTTTCAGATGGTACTTTTGAGGGGAAATTTTGGAAGCAAGAAGCAAAAAAAACTCCTATTGGTTGATAAAGAGCTCTTCTGAAAAGAGCAGTCAATTAAGAATGGTGACAATTGTCCAGGACAAGCCACATCCAGGGGAATCGACCCCACGTTCAACAGTGCTGAGAATATCATCTCAGAACCAATCACATTTTGAAATGTACCTTCAATGGGGTACAGCTTGTCAGGGGCCGAGGTCAGTGAAGCACAAGTGAAGTCAAAATGTTGTGTACTGTAGTGTAAGAGTGCCCAGCTTCGGTTCTGGAGGGCTGTTGAACAGCACAATTCTGTAATTTCCTTTATCAAGCACACTTGGATCACCTCACCTGGTTTAGTGAGTGTGTTTGAGGTGAGGAACTACCAAACTGTGCTGATCACCAACCTTCCAGGACCAGCTCTGGGCACCCCTCCATCTAATGGTGTTGCAAAGCAACTTTACAGAACTTCCTAACTCGAGAGGGACCAAGACTCCAAAAAGGAATGTGTCCTCCCATACTGAATAAACAGATTTGGCACAAAACTGACTCATTGATTTGTGCCTAGTTAAATTTCTTCAGGTTCCTGATGGCAGGGATCAGAATTTGACAGAATATAGTAGTGCAGGCTGGTTGGGAATGTTTTTTTCCATATTAGTTTGTTCCAACCATAGTAATGCTTTGTGCCATGATGTACATATGCCATGAGAATGGCCTCATACCACAGATGTCACACCACCAGTTATGTGGAGAGGGCTCTTTGCAGTAAAACTGTGCAGCTATTCAAGTGGGAGGAATGGTCCCTGCACAATGTATCTAGCATCGTGTAGGATCCTTCCTTTCCCAGGCAAATTCGTATGGAAAATGTGACTATAGCATTTAACACTACATTTCCTGTAAGCAATGAAAATTCTCATAAGAAGCTCCACCCTCATTCTCCCTCCAAAAATCAGGGAAACCATAATCCTTGAGTATGTGCCTAGCGGTGCAGATCTGTGAATTCCAGGTAACTGGGCCATTTGCATAATAAAATGGGGTCATGGCCGTGTAGAAGGGGCAGGTTTGTGGGCGTGGCACTTGCTGGGACAGTCTAAATTCTTCAGGAAATGTAGTGTTAAGTATTGGTTTTTAAATATACATGCCTCTGGTCCAGTGTCCCCACTTATTCCTCTAGATCCAGGTGGTCCCATTGGCCCAGGCTGTCCAATGTACCCTTCTTTACCCAATGGTCCAATTGGTCCAGGAGGTCCCTACAAGGTGAGAAATTTTCATTTTATCACTAAATACACTTCATGCAATGGATTAATCATCTCATAAGCTTCAGAATTATGCACTTACTCTTTGGCCATTTGGCCCAATAATTCCAGGAGGTCCCTGCTCACCGGTTGTACCCTAAAGACAGAGCACGAACTGTTTTATATATGAGCTGAGCATGAATTCTCCAAAGAGACAATTTGGCTAGGACTTTGATGACCATGCATTCCATTTAAACCATGTTCACATTAGTTAAAATCAGTAAACTCCACAAACAAATGTTTGATTCTCATTTCATTGCTTTTGCTGTTGTTTCAATATACACAGTTCCACACTGATGTCAGATCAACTTTATAGAAACATATAGTGTAATGCGGAAACTGAATCAGCAGCTTTTGTTCACTACCCAGTCCACACTGTCCAAATATGAAAATCAAGGTGTTAAATAAAGCCCAATTTGAACAAAATTATTTTTTATTTTTTTTACCAAAACTTGGTGTCAGTCTATTCAGGCTACAGTAGGTTAGCTCCACCCATTCATGCTATAATTGCACATATACATTGAGGGAATTGCAGCCAATTAAAATGGAGCTAATTTGCATATTATGTTAGTTTGACAGGCAATAATGTTAGCATATCTAATTCTTTTTAACCAAATGTGCAGTTTTGGGTGAGACATTACTTACAGGTGGTCCAGGAAGCCCTTGTAAACCTGTGTATCCTCTATGTCCCTTCTGTCCTCTTTCTCCATGATCACCCAACTCTCCCTTATCTCCTCTAGGTCCTTGTGGTCCCTATAAAAGGTCAACACAATAGATACATCCATTTTTTACTGCTTACATTGGAAATAAAAGCCCCAAAAAGACTATAATGATAAAAGCTCCAGTAATTAGATTAAAAGTCACTTGTCAAATTAGATCATTTCTTACTGGGAGTCCTCTCTTTCCTGCTGGACCTGGAGGTCCTACTGGACCTCTGGAGCCCTGTTAAGAAAGTCAGTATGAATAATAATGGCTGATGTGTCCAGAATAAAAAAAATCAGAAATAAAGTTTTGGAAATGTTGCCAGTGTGTTGAAAATGTCACAATTCATACAGCATCTCCTCGCTTTCCAGGGCCTCCGGTAGACCCCACGGGGCCGGGAGGACCAGGTGCTCCCCTCGGTCCAATCAATCCTTCTGGTCCTGAGTCACCACGGTCGCCCTATGGAGAGAATCATAGTTTTACATGCGTTGAAGTAGAAAATTATGATTATAGATAATGCATTGAAAAAAATATTATACAAGATCTTAGATCTTACCCGAGCACCTAAGACTCCTTCTATTCCTGGTGGGCCATCAGAACCAGCAGGTCCCTATGAGTCACACACACAAGTGAGTGATTTCTCCCAATGTACTCGATCTCTGTTCTTCTACATGAACTCTTCTGAGGTTAAAATTCCTGCCCAACAGCTGGCGTTCACTGAATATTTCATACAAATCTAAAGCATTCAGCTGGACACAAAATGTAAACTCCTTTAAAAGATTGCTTATCGGATTATTCAGTTTAATTTACAGTCTTATGCAAATGTTTGGGCACCCTTTAATAAATAACAGATTTGTGAATTTGTAATTGAAAAGATGTTAACACAGTTTCTCTAGGACATGGAAATATACACAATATTTTCAGCAAATATTGATACATAGATACTTTTTATGTTATAAATTGAACAAATAAAACATTATGGCATCATGCAAAAGTTTGGGCACCCTACATAATCAGTACTTGTGGATTTCACAGCGTGCAAACGCGAAATGTCTTTTAATTGTTGTACTTGGGTTTTTCTCTATGTTTAAATCAGGGAACTGTGATGACCATTCCAAAACCTTCAGCTTGCGTCTCTTGAGGTCGTCCATGTTGGATTTCTAGGTATGTTTGGATCATTGTCCTGTTGTAGAAGCTCAACTTTTGCAGTGCCAAAATAATGTTTATTTATTTATTTGTGGCTTAAAAAGTAACTATGCAAAAATATATATTTTTTTCATGCCCTAGAGAGACTGTGTTAACATGTTTTCAATTACAAATTCACCAAAATCTGTTTTGCATAAGACTCTTTTTACAACTGACACACCAAGGGCCCAAGCCCCTAATGAGCAAGAGGAAGGAAAGGAAAAACTCCCTCATTGGAGGAAGAAACCTTGGGAGGAACCATGTCTCAGTTGGAGAACCCATCCTCCTCTGGTCGACATCGGATGGCAATAACATAGACCAGTCAAAAGAAGAAAATCTCAGTCTCGGTTTATGAAGGTGAATCAGTTATGGTTAATACGTTTCATGACTAAGGTGTAGGCAGCAGATGAACATGTGGCTAGGTCAGTAGTTCTTAACCTTGTCCCGAACCCCACCAGTTTCATTTGAGCTCACCGAACCCTTCTTTAGTGAAAAATAAAAAATGATTTTTTTTTCAAATTTAAGACATAGATATGTTTTTTACTGGTGCACAAAATGAGCCGTGCATGAACATCACCTTGTTCA
>JBBIGC010000002.1:280081-291377 GCA_037576955.1 Lepidarchus adonis
TTCCCTGCAGCACTGATTGGCCAAACAGTGTAGCATGATCATCTGCAGCCAGTGATGGCCAAGCGGGGCGTGTCATCGCAAATTTACAAAATGATTTGGGTGTGTCCGGACCTCTGTGGCGGAAGCTCTGCTGAACCCCTGAGACCGACTCACCGAACCCCTAGATTTCGATCGAACCCAGGTTAAGAACCACTGCTCTAGATGATGAGAATGAACTTTTCATAAATAGAGAAAAAAATTTCAAGTCATTTACACCAGGCATTGCCATGCATATCCCCAACCACCTCTGAAGGTGATCAGATCACCTGGATTCAAACTAGTTCTTAGTGCCATCCACTTCTATTCAGTATGTTATTGCCAGATGTGCATGGGACCATAGACTGGTTAAACTGTAATGAAGTTCTGAATGAAGAATTGTCTCAATGATTATACCATTACTGTGCAAAAGTCTTTGGCACCAACACAAATGGTGTTTATCTCACCATTGAGAGTCTTTCTGAAGCAAGAACACAAGTGAACATTAGAGTAAAAGCAACATTGAAGCAGGAAAAAAGATCAAGAGCTTGTAAAAGTCATTAATATGTTGTGAGCTTGTTAGAAGAACAGGTTTGGTTCTAGATCTCCTCCCATTGCATGGATGTGTGAAACTCAGAACCTGGTTTAATGGAAGGAAAAACTGATTGAGGCCAAACCAAGGATTTGATGGCAAATAAAAGTAACACTGGGCTTCCATGAGGAGAGATCTGGAAATGGTGAAGCCAACGCATTGACACTGTGTTATTGTTATTTACCATTATACTAATATTAATGTTTTGTTGTTCATATAATTTTCTCAGTTTTCTCAAGACTTTTGCACAGTATTGTATGTATATGTATATACACCACAGCTTAGCTGCAGTTTTTCATAAATAATAGCTAAACTTACATCAGGGCCTGCATCGCCTCGGGGTCCATTAGCACCTGGTGCTCCAATTGGGCCTGGGGGGCCTTTGTCTCCTGGAGACCCTGGTGATCCGGGTTTACCTGGAGGACCCTTCAAAAGATCATGTGAAAGAGAATATTTGTCATTGTGAACACACCCCATCACATAAAGTGCACCATCCACCATTAACCCATCGCTATCAACACCACCCAGGAAGCAGTGTAGCATCTTACTGTACTTTGCTGTATACTTTGCTGTACCCCAGGGGTGTCTGGGTTGGGACTTGAACCAACAACCCTCTAAGGGCCAAGTCCTAACCACTAGGCCACCACTGCCCAAACAATTGCTGACCCTTCATGGCCCTTTCATTAATGGTGACCCTCCATTAAGTTTGAGAACAAACCCATTTATTCGTCATTCATTAACTTCTCCACTTACACCTGGACCTGGTAGTCCTGCCATTCCACGCTCTCCTCTCTGTCCTGGAAGACCCACAATTCCTCTCTGCCCTGTTGTTCCAGCAGGGCCAGGTGGGCCATCGGGACCCTAAACAAAAATGATGTCATGATGAATTTTTGCATTTCATTAATGAAAAGGAATTCCTATGTTTTTTTTATTGTTAAGTTATGTTAGCTAATGTAGATATTAATCTATGGTTCTGAGTCCATATAAATACATGTATTATGAGCACTTTAACATTTTATATTGGATTTTTAAAAAAATGCTAAATGCTCACTGTAGGCCCATCCTCCCCAGCGTCTCCCTTGTCTCCAGGGCTTCCAGCAGGCCCAGCCTGACCTCTTTCTCCTTGGCGTCCTGGTGGTCCATGGTCTCCACGAAGACCAGGTGGACCTTCTTTTCCAGGAAGACCCATGGGCCCCGGCTGACCAATAGGACCCTACATGACAGAGAATTCCAGAAATCCAATGACAAGGCAATTCAGGAATTTCCTTTTCTGCTGTTTGTTTGTCTCTGTTTTGTGTCTTAACTGTTTCAATGTTATTTTTGGATTTGATTTATTTTTTGCAATGTAAAGCGACCTTGAGTTTGTGAAAGGCGCTATATTAATTCAAATTATTATTATTATTATTATTATTATTATTATTATTATTATTATTATTATTATTATTATTATAAGTGCTATTTCTAAAAATATTTTTACTGATAAAGTATACTCACAGTGGCACCTGGTGGACCAACTCTTCCAGGAGATCCAGGAAAGCCAGTTGGACCCTGTAAAATAAAAATGTTAAAGTATAAATCCATAAGTGATGGAAACCAAACGTCAAAAAGTTTAAATAAACGGTTATTGTGTCATACATCAGAAGCTGTATAAGCAAACACACTTACAGGTGCTCCTTGTGTTCCTCTTCCACCCTTTGGTCCAGCAACACCAACTTTGCCCTGTAACAGCACATTCAGCCATGGCCTTTAAGTCATACAACATGCACCACAACAACATGTGACCTATGAATGTAACCTATCACATGTGCACCAGCAGGCAGCTATCAACAGCAACCAGTAGTGTAAGGGTTTCTCAGTGGTGCCTTCACTGGGATTTGAACTTGGAACCTTTAAATCCCAAGGGCAAAGTCCTAACCTCCTAACCTCCACCACTGCCCCACATAATCACCCAAAATCTTCATCCCACACTGGGAAATTTGCAAGGGTCAGCATGACCGAAGTGCAACACCCAAGCCTACATGGGGGAAACACCTTCATGGTCATGGTATTGCCCCTGCCAGGTACATGCTTTCCTGTAGTGTCCATTTGTGGGATTTTTGACACCTACCACAGGTCCTGGAGGTCCAGCCAACCCCTGTGGGCCAGGAGATCCAGCGTCTCCTTTTTGTCCTGGCTCACCTGGTTCTCCTTTCACTCCAGGTTGACCATCAGGACCCTAAATATGAGTAAAAATAGCATGAAGCCACATTGAAGTAGGCATAATCATATTGAGTTATCAAGGAATTACTATAGTTTATTCAGGACGAAATAACCGAAATAACAATTTCAGCATGGACTGATAAAGTACATGAACTTACAGGTGGTCCAGGAAAGCCAACAGCACCTGTCGGCCCAGGCTCACCACGAGCTCCCTAAATGTATTGAAAAATAAACATATGCAGTCCTTAAAGTGTAGTTTCTGTAATGACATAATCAAACATGAGTATTTCAGGCTTAAATGTTGACTTACAGGCATTGCTCTTGATCCTTGAGGTCCAGGTGGTCCTTTAGAGCCAGGCTCACCCTTTTAAGGGCAAATGTTAGAATATGAGAGTTTAACAGTAGAGCGTTTAGTATTCATTGAAACTTTGATAATGAAAAATGGTTTACCTTTTCACCACTTGGGCCTGGAGGGCCTGCGGGACCAAGTGGCCCAGGAAGCCCCTGTGAAAGTGATAGAAAACTATATTAGGAGTTTAGATCCTCCCATTAAAAACACAGACAATGCCCTGGGGATGACAGGCCTAGGTGTATCTGTGGTTAGACAAGCTAGTGCAAGCCTCCCCAAGAATTCCCTCCCAAACTGCCAGCATCCACAATTCTACATGAATGCCTCTCAATAATCAGAAAAAGATAATAAAAGTATGATAAAGTAATATAGAATAGAATAGGATATGGTAAAAGTAGGATCAGGATAAAAATAGATAAAAAATAAAATATAAAATTTAAAAATCTAACAATAAAATAAAAATTAAATGTAAAACTTTTTCTAATGATAAAAAAATAAATAAAATGTAATCTAGCAAAAGAAAATCAAATAAAATATATTTTAAAAAATAAATAAATAATAATAAAAAAATAAACTGAGTAGCTGATAAGGAACTGTAATCATGGTAATCAGTGAGATATGACCTTTTTTGGTCATTTGGTAGTCTGGTTCTGCAATCTCCTACCCCACTATTACTATGGGACACTTCGAGAAACAGTCAACTGAGGAAGTTTGTCAAGCTTACTCTTGCTCCATCATTTCCAGGGGTACCTTCTGATCCTTTCTCTCCTATTGCACCCTGTAAAGTTGACATGGAATATTTCATATATCTACATGCAGCATAACCATTTAATCTGTAACTCGTGTTGCTGTTTTACTTACTCTGTCACCCTTTGGACCAGGTGGACCAGAGATTCCTCTTTCTCCTGGCATTCCCTGAAGACCTGGAGGACCCAGATCACCCAAAGCTCCCGTAGGGCCAGGACTTCCCTGTAAGTAATGTACTGACATGTTGAAACTGTAAGATTCCATGATGTGATATAAGTAGATTCTATAGTTCTTCCACTTTTGCATCACTTACTGTTGAAAAGTATTATTTAAACAAGACATTTTAATGGTCGGACATTGCAATTAGAATGCAAATCAGATTTACCTTTGGACCGTCTGGTCCAGGTGCTCCTGGAATACCTTTGGCTCCAGGCAATCCCGGAGAACCAGGCTCCCCTCTTTCACCTGGAGTTCCACGCTCTCCCTAAAACACACATTCACATGTCAATATAATAAAAATATACATTTATATTAGGAACAGCCAATTAGCCAATATTATTTTTATTTTTTTTGCAGTATGCTTTATTAAAAATTAAAAAAAAAAATTTTCCCATGAGCTTGTAACTTGACATGGTTTAGATTTGAGCCACACTCATGAATCCCAAAATAAAAAAATAAAAAAATAAATAAAAAATAAATAAATAAATAAAAGCCCAGTCAATTTCAGATTTTTATTTATTTATTTATTTATTTATATTTATTTTTAGATTTTTTTTAAACAAAAAAAAACCCTTACCCTTGGTCCAATTAGTCCCACTGGGCCACCATCCCCGGGGATTCCCTAAACAAAAACATAAAACCACGTTTTTCTATTAATGTGCTGTCAAACAACTTACACTGTAAGGTCTGAAATTTTGAGATTTATTTTATTCACTGTACATTCTTACCAGATCACCAGGTTTCCCTGACTCTCCCGTGGGACCAGGTGGACCAGGTAATCCCTGAGGGGCAAGGGTAACTTGGTTTACATACTCTGTGCTTTCTTTCACTGTGTCTTTTCATGCTTGTGCCTATATCTGACAGTTCCTTACCTGAAAACCAGGCATTCCAGGAGGCCCCTGCTCTCCTCTATCACCTGCTGTACCCTGTTTTATGGAGATAAAGCATCCATCGCTAGTTTTACCCTCAGTGTAATGCGACAATTCAATGCTTAAGTAAATGAGAGGAAAAGTTGCGCACTTACTGGTGGACCAGCTGAACCAAGTGGACCAACTTCTCCTTCCTTCCCAGGTGGCCCCTACTCAAGAAACAAGACGTGATTATTAATAAATACTCAATTGTCTTGATTTGACGGAGTTTTGTAGCTTTTAGTGTCACCTACCCTCTGCCCTGGGGCACCTGGTGACCCTTGTTCACCTGTTTTTCCTGGATCACCCTAAATTATGGCATAATATAAAAATTAGATTCATCAGAGAAGGAAAAGAGTGAAAAGTTATTGTAAAATCATAAGGGTTCCTTACGTTAAAGCCCTTGGGGCCTGGGAGTCCCATTGTTCCTGCTGGACCTCTGGTTCCTATAGATCCTGGAGGCCCAGGACGTCCGTCCTCTCCCGTTGGGCCCTATATGAAGAACACACACTTTATTTCCGCCATTTTAAAAATTGAAAGAGTATATGTAATCTATAATTACAAATTAGGTTGCTTCAGCACCAGAATAAAAAGTTTAAGCTCCAGAAGAATAAATGTCTTCTTGGTGCCACTACATCCAAAGTTGAGTGACTTCATGGGGAATGTGAATACGTACCAGAGGTCCTGGCTTTCCTTCAGCACCTTGAACTCCAGGAGTGCCGGTCAAACCCTACAGTGAACAAATTAGAGAAGTACGAAGACATGGAAATATGAAACACCATACTTAGAGGTGTTACGAAGCAAAAAACCATATACACTTGAAGATGAGATGTTTTTGCATATTCTTTACCCTTGCACCGGGAAGGCCAGGTTCTCCTAATCTTCCAGGATCTCCTGTGGAACCTTTGGGGCCTGATGTTCCAGTTATACCACGGTCACCTAGGGCACCCTTAGAAAAGTATGGATAAAAATGACGTTTTTGTAGTAGAGGTATTGCTCAGAAAACTGCAGAAGAGTTGTACTTACTTTGGCTCCTTGCAATCCATCTTGACCAGGGAATCCTCGATTTCCAGGAGCTCCCTGAAATATAACATACGAATGTAGCATAATGCAAATAAATTCAATTTCTCACATGAGATAAAGAGTTAAGGAAACTCTTTGACTTACTCTTTCACCAACAGGTCCAGACGGGCCTACGGACCCAGGATCTCCTCGCTGTCCTCTCTTTCCCTCCTCTCCTTGAGGTCCAATCACCCCCTGTGCTCCTGGAAGACCCTGAGATGTGGAGTTCAGATATATCTTACATCTACTGAAAATAGGTTTAGTCCTGTGGTCATTGTCGTTAGAATAGGGCTCCTTCATTTCATGCTTCTTACTCCAACCCACCCACATTCAACCCAGGTATATTAGCTTACCTGTTCTCCCTTAGGTCCAGCTTCTCCTTTAAATCCAGGAACTCCAAGATCTCCCTTAAAACAGAGATGAAGAAATATGATGTTGATATGAGACGTGAATGGCTGCAATGGCACATAATTGTCTACGTTCCCTAACAGAAATAGCAGTCGGTTTGAACTATTAAAAATAAAAATTATTATTTTTCAATATTCTGTTGAATGTTATAATGTCCTATAAAAATAAGAACAGATAAATTATTGAATATTCTGAAAGTACTGAATGTATTATTGTTGTTGTGGTTGCTGTAATAAAAACAACAAAGTAATATTAATAAAATTAATATTAATAACAACAACAACAACAAAACAACAACAACAACAACAATACTACTACTACTACTACTAACAACAACAACAACAACAACAACAATAATAATATAATGATAATTATTGTTATTATTATTATTGTTGTTGTTATTATTATTATTATTATTGTTATTGTTGTTGTTGTTGTTATACATATAATAACAACAACAACAACACTACATTGTTGCTTTAATATTATAACAACAATAACCAATAATATAATAATAATTTTGCATAAATAATAAAGGAACGATGGTCCTTTCTATTTGTAAATTGGAAATTACATATGTGTTGAGGTCAAGTGTTTTTGTTGTGGTAGTGAAGTGAAACATGGCGGCGCAGGAGTTCATCCTGACGTGTTTTGTGGGTAAAACAGTTTAGATCCTAATTCATCTGCTACTGCAGGAAGATGAGCATTAATCCCACAACATTAATAGGCTACAAACTATCCACTAACAGCAGCAGTTAGGTAAGTTTAATAGGATGTAATGATTAACATTCATGATTCTTTAGCTGCTGTCCGCCATTTTGAAAGGTCAAAGGTTATTTCATTTCAGCAGATCATGTCTCAAAATTATCTCCCAGTTCTCCAGTGGAAATTACAACATGAGGGAGCATTCATGTGCAAATTTCACCTCAGTTACAGGTATTTACCATAATTCCCATAGCACGCGAAGGCAACATAAGCAGGCAAATACAGCTAAACTGGGTTGAGAGTGTGCTAGCAGTTAGCAGCTAGCAGTCCAGAGAAGCATGAAGCTTCTTTGATCAGCCCTAGGAGTTCAAACTGACAGTGAGGAAACTCCAGCCTGGACATTAGGTGCAGTACCACTGCTGCTAGTGGCTTATTATTTATATTTCTTTTATTTTATTGTATTCATTAATAAAAAAATGTTTGTTTATTCTACTATTTTCACCCTAGTTATACCTTATCTTTGTATTTTTATCTTACTTACTTAGCTACTCTAGCTCTTTCCTCAATTTACGTTATTTTATATCTGTATTGTACTGTGCAGTTGCTGCATAAGAAATTTCCTCCGCGATAATAAAGTTTTTTCTGATTTCTGAAAGCATTTAGCTCAATGTTTTTGACCATTTGTTTTGTTGCAGCTCTCGTCTGTACTCCTGATGTTAAGGGGCTCGTGTTCCTGCAGATTTAAATTTTTTGATTGGGGCTTAAAACGTAAGATTATAAGCAGCAGCAGTGACTGTTGTTCATACTGTAGAGGGGCTGAGGCCTAGGGTGGTGTGTTTACGCCGCACTGCCCCCTGGGTAATGGGTTTGTGTGTTGTGGTACGGTGTTTGGGGTTAAACGTGTTCTTGGGGGGTATTTATGTGTTTATGGGATTAAGTTGGGTTACCGTTTGTGTGTAGTCACTGACTGGACCATGGGGTAATAAAGCGAGGGCTTGTCCCAATTCGAGCAATATTCTCTGGTCAAGTCTCCATTCTAAACGCTAAAAATCGTCGGCACTATATATTAAGATGACCTTACCAGTTGACCTTTAATCCCAGGCTGGCCAGTGCTTCCCTGAGGTCCTGGAGGTCCAAGTGGACCAAGCAAACCAACAGAGCCCTGCGGCCCAACATTTCCCTGTAGAAAAGGACCATACGAGTCATGGTGCATATTTTGTAGGCTGATTCTTTTGTGGTGCAACATAATTTCAATAGTATAACTAAAACGATTCTATTTATGCTCTTCTTTTACATACCACTGGACCTTTGGTACCTGGACCTCCATCAATACCCATTGGACCCTGATTAAAAAGAGATGGAGGTAAGTAAGTAGCTTGGACAGAAAACATCAACCGTAAGTAAAATGAGACTTTGTGAAATGAGCACAAACCTGTATGCCAAGTGGTCCTGCATGGCCTAGTGTTCCGGTCTCTCCTCTCTGTCCTTGGGGTCCTTCAGGGCCTCTAACTCCTGTAGGTCCTGGTTGGCCCTAATAAATAAAGATCAATAGTTAAGCAGCTTGAATTTTGGGTAACAAATTTCTTGGAAAACAGAAACTGTTATGGGGCCATCGGATATCACACCGCATTCTGATTGGGCTGCAGGTTCAAGAGCGAAATAGATGGTCTTTTTAATTATTGCTTACCTTCATGCCTGGTGTTCCTGGATACCCTGGTGGTCCATTAATACCTAGAGGACCCTGAACAAAGTTTAAAGATGCTTAGAAAAAGTTACAAATGTATTTTGAACGCTGTAAGGCTGTAGTTTGAATGACAGTGTCTTACCAGTGGCCCGGGTTTCCCAACATTTCCCTGAGCACCGCGCATACCCTGAACAAAAAACATTCATTCAGTTTTAGCATGAATATCTTCTGATGTTTAGGTCTCATAACTTTTACAGTTCTGAATTATTTGTTGTGTTAAACATGGGTTAATCTGGAATTTGATATGATACAGTTATATTAAAGGGCATTTCCCCCTCTGGCCAAAATATGTGTTAAATATGTTTCTACCCAAATTAATGTATTTATTTTATTTGTTCTTTATCATAAAAAAAAAATTCAGATTCGCTGCCTTGTTAAAAATTGCCAAAAAAATCCTAACTAGGGCTAAATGTGACATCACAAAAGAATGAATGCAAAACAGATATTTTTTGCTATTATTTTGCAAATGTATATTGTATCTTACAGTAATATTCTAATCATCATCTTCCCACCCTCATCTCCAGACATGTGCCCTTTAATGACCAGCTGCTATACAATGCAGGTTTTTATTGATGATTTGACTGATTTTTCTGCAATCAGGTGGTTATTCAAAATGATTGTTTCATTTATTTATTCATTTATAATAATAATTATAATAATTTGAATTTATATAGCACCTTTCTCAAACTGAAGGTCGCTTTACATGGCAAATTAAAAATAAAAAAACAAAAAAAATGTATTTATTTTTTAATTTTTTAATTTTTTCCAAAGCAGGGAGTAAAAATTACAAACTAAGGCTGATCTCTTTTCCTATTGGCCAGGCAGACTATAGGCTCAGGTTTCTGGCCAGACAGAGAATTTTTGAATGTGAATTGTTTTAAGATAAGATAATCCTTTGTCCCACTAGTGGAAAAAAAACAGCAAACAGAGTACTTAGAAAAACAGTAAATAAAATGTTACTTTTAGAAAGTTACAGGTAAGATTAATTTATCTATACAAGTAAGTAAATATATTATTTATATTGTTATATTGCTGGTATTGCTTTACTCACGGCTGTGCCACTTGGCCCTGGGCGCCCTCTCTCTCCTGGCATTCCCCTTGGGCCCTTTAGAAAGAGAAAGAAAGAGCTTTGGTCTCTAAAGTGACTCTGGATCTCTTCACCACTTATATATTCTCTTTATCTGGGAGAAGATTCTGTGTTAAATTTTACCAAGGGGCCGGATGCGCCGATTGGACCTGTCCCGCCAGATTCTCCCTGAAGTTAAAACACATATGCAAACGTATTAGTCCATAATCAAAGACGCATTTATTTCTATCAGCTGAAGTGATTGAAAAGGGCACGAAATGATCCAAACAAAATAAAAGAATAAACAATTGTGTACTTTTGATCCAACCGCTCCACGTTCTCCCTTTACACCAGATGGACCTTCGTGTCCCTAAAAAAAGGCAAAAGCTGGTCAGAATCTGGCTTGAAGCTTATCAACATGAATGAATTTGTAAAATCAGTTCCACATTCATCCCCTAGGGGGCACTGCATGCATTTAATCTGCATTTAATCTGGTTTCACATGGTTAATGCTCAAAGTTGCTGAAGGTTCAGTCCGTTGAATATAGATTATCATTCATTCTACTAGTGTGTGAACTTTCTATAGAGTGTTTCTTTTCCAGCACAGACAGATGGCTCGAGAGAAATGACACAAACTCAATGATATATTGAAAACTCAAGTGTGTTTGTTGAAGGGGAAATAACATTATCGATTAGCCCAGTTTCAGCCATAGAGAATGAGAGGAGCTGTTAATCTGACATGACAAGAGCAGAAAAATGATTTCGGGCATTTCAATTCTGAGAACTCTTGAGTAAAGCGCAAGTTGGCAATGAGAAATGTACAATTTACTCACTCTGTGACCCTTCAGGCCTGGAGGCCCTGGTGTTCCTGGAAACCCTCTTGCTCCCTAAATGAAGAAAAAATAATAATTGTATATAAATTTGTATATAAAATATCAGAGATCAGCTTGATTGCCACTGTACAAACACAATGAGATATTGTTTGCAAAAAAACCTATAGATGCTTTTTATATATAAAAATATAAAATATAAAAATATAGAACTCAAGAGTGTACAGATGTAAAATGGAAAAACTAGTTAAACTGCAAAGCACAAATTCCTATATACCACTCCAGATAAACATAGGATATTTGGATACATTCATGCAGTGAAAATGTCAAATACAGGTCCTTCTCAAAAAATTAGCATATTGTGATAAAGTTCATCATTTTCTGCAATGTACTGATAAACATTACAGTTCCTATATATTTCAGATTCATTACACACAACTTAAGTAGTTCAAG
>JBBIGC010000002.1:291477-303059 GCA_037576955.1 Lepidarchus adonis
ACACACACACACACACACACACACACATACACACACACAGCATTTTAAAAGGTATAGTACACACACATTTCTTTTCAAAAATAGAACCATCCACTGATTTGTTCTTGGGATGACCAAAAAAGGTTCTACATTTTAAACGTGGTAATCATTCCTTAAACATGCTCCAGAAGAAAAGTTGGAGCACAGGAATCTCCAGGGGGAACTGGGCGCATGCCAGTTGTGCTGACTCATACCCCGATGCACGTGAGGAGCTATAAGCTGGTCTAGTCATGTTCTGCGTATTTCTCTGCTTATTTTAAAAGCAGTAGGGTTTATCAATGGCAGATAGACCTGAGAGAAAAGAAGAAAGTGATGAGCTTTAAGGGTTTGGAAGGGAATATTACGGATTTAAGGAATGTTCAGTGCTCTACTGTTTCTTTGCGAGATGTGGAGAAGTCCAGTCCAGAAAGAAGGTCCTAGGTTCGGTTGCTTTTCTGTGGGGAATGTGCAAGCTCAGTGTTTGTGAGGATTTTCTCCAGGTTCTCTGGTTTCCTCACACAGTCCAAAAGCTTGTGGTTTAGTTTGACCGGCTGCTCTACATTCCCCATAGGTGTGAGTGAGTGTGATTGGTTGTCTGTGATGGTTTGGGCTGCTGTCCAGGGTAAACCCTGCCTTGGCCAATAGTTAGTTGGGATGAGCTCCAGCTTCCCCATGACCTGAAATGGATAACGGTGGAAAATTGATGGATGTATTTGCCTTTGCCAATTGCTTGAGCTAATTACAGAAGTTTGAGCAAAACCCTGGGGAGGCTTTTTACTTCCACATCCTAAGCTACACACCTCTGGCTATGTCCTTGCTAATAGCAACACGCCCTTCACTGAATGAAGCTCAGTCAGCTCCTAAACCAGACCTGACACTATAACAAACTGGATAATTGACGGCAATAAAAAACAGCCTCTTATTTAGCCATCGGGGGGTAATGTGCTGCATTAAAAGTCAGCTAGATACGGCTAATGTATTCTATAATGTGAGCCCACATGATCAGGCAAATGGAAGCAGCTGTATAAACACGCAAATCTTGCAAATCAGCTTGCCGTCATTTCGTCTTCTGCCCACCTTTGCATGTCCTTTGCGAACAAGCTCACCATCTGTTCCAGCATAATAATCTCCCACCTGGTTGAGGCTGTATGGTTCTCCCTCCCACATCTTCTCTAGCCTAGTTAGAAAAGTGAAATAGTTTGTTCCTGATAACGAAGAGTAACGCATTAATACCAGCCCCCCACCCTCCCCGTCGGCTGCCCACGCTTTCCATGTTCTCCCAGCCTTAGCTGTTCACGGACATGGTGTTTCTAACATCAGCGATATAACTTCCTCTCAAACTGAGCTCTCGCCAAGGTTTGTTTTAATATTTTCCGAACACTGCCAAAGCAACCAGTTTAACATCTGGAAGTCATCCCCCAGGCCTGTGTTTGCTGACTGCCGTCATTTACTTTATAAGTAGTTCCCATGGAGAAGTCTCATGAGCAAGATCAACATTAAAAATCGATCATTCTAACTGCCTATGCCGTTGAGCCATCAAGGGGTTTCTCTGGCGGGTTGGAGCAGACGCTGTGGGGGTTGCACATGAAACGTGTCCTAGTTCAGGTGGAGGAAAAGGCTGTCATGTTTTCCAGAGTAGGATGCCTTTTTTTTCATTAGAGGCAAAAGAGGCATGTCATCGAGTCACGGCTAAAAAATGCAGCACATGTTTTCCATCAAAGCGTTGCTGCAGACCTAGCTGAGCTCACATATTTGGACATTAAGCCTATTAGTTGCAAAGTAACTGATGTGGCAACGACTGCCACCAATTCTGAGGGCTGAAAGGATCATACATATACAGAAAAAAACAGACTTTAACAAACGTTGGGCATCAAAACATCAAATTTTATGACCAATTGTTAGATCTTTTCTGTGGTTTGCTTTGCTAAAGGGCCAGAAAGTATATAGTGTTTCTAAAACAGTTACCACCTTCATGGACTGCATTACCAAACTGCAGTAAAAGTCCCCTGAGAAAGTGTAGAAGCAGTAAGTGTTTTTATTGTTTTATTTTCAGATCACTAATATTAGAAGCAATACTAATTTATACTAAAATTAATACAGTAAAACAGTACATGTTGGTCAGTGTCTTTGGTTCCCATTTCTAGAGTTCTCCTCGTGGAAACCCTGAATTATCTGTAGGAACCATCAGATCCCTGGTTTGGGCTTAATCAGTGGTTAAATCAAATTCTGCTGTTGAGAGAGATTCACATTCATGTTTTGGGTGGAGGCACTGAGAAGGAATCACCTGCACAGTTCTAACAGCTCCCAACACACATAAACTACTTTATACACACATTCTAATGAGAACTTTTTGTTTTGTTTTTGTTAGATAAATGGAAACAAAGATTTTTCCACACTATTGTACCTGATATGGTTGTAACCATACACATTTACAATTAGTAGTCAATGTGTTTCAATATATCCCCTTAATCAGTGTTGTCGACTAAAGGGTGAGCCACAAAATCAATATGGTGATATATAGTCACCCTAGCTCACACAATACGATATTCGATGCGGCAACAGGAATATTGATATTTAAATGAATTAACATCCACCGGCAATTTGACTCACCAGCATCGCTACTTTCTCTCTCCTCTGGGTGAAGCTGCTCGACTGAATGTAGGAGAGTTGGGTAAAAACTGAAGAAGGACTTTGCAAGGCGTAGATGCAAAGTTGTGCAATATAGCAATTATCACTAAATAACTTTACGCAATATTATCGTTCCCATGGGCCACGTATAGCAAATGGTATTATATGAGACTCTGCAATTCCCACCCCTATTAAAAGCACATCAGTTACACACAAAGTGCCCGACAACCGAATGTGACCTCTAACCCCGGGTCATTGGTTCCTGGGCCCGGACTTGAACCTACAACCCACCATTCTCAGGGACGAGGTTCTAACCACTAGTAACACCTCTGGCCACTCAATGTATTGTAGTGAGATGTTAAACAAAAATTAAACAAACTGCCTCTTTTTCGAGGGTCTGAGTAATCCAGAGGATCTTCCCCATTAGCAGTTTAGTGGATGGGGTTGAGGTGCAGTCATAATATTGGGAGGGGCTTTGAGTATGTGGTGTGGTGCTAAAATGTACCCCAGCCCACCTCCTCAAGTGGGATTTAAATCTGTGCACCTTATATGCGTTTACACCCACACACCCAATCCAGATCCTGTGGGAAACAGAGTCTAAACCCCTGTTTTGCTGCTCCCCAGAGGATGCGTTTCATCTGCGTGATTTTCTCAGAACAAACTGTTCTATGCTCTAGCCCGCCTGTCGGTTTTCCAGGCGTCGGTTTTCTAGCCTGGAACTGAAATGAAATGCAGGAATAATGAAGACAGTGTGAGTGCCAAAGGGGGGAAAGTGTCTGCATTAGAGACTGTTCCTCATTAAGCATTCTGGTTTTATCACATGTGACATCAATCTAATAGCTGAATCACAATAAGGCCTCAAACATATGCCTGAACAGGCTTTAGTGCAACCTCAGTGCAGCTCATATGCCTATTCCAGGAAAAATAAAGCTTTCTCAGCGTTTATGGAGAACCCAAATGCCCACAACTGCCTTTTAAATGTTTTTATATATATAAAAAAAAATATATTTCCCTGTTTTTGTCCAACAACAAAAACCTTCCCAGTCTGTTCACATTCAAAATCTGTTAACGATTTTGGTGAGAAGAGTATATTCCTAACTATAATGATCTTTATTTTACCTTTATTACGTGTGTTGAGAGATTTCTCATGTCTAAAAAAAGAGACTAGATCGGAAGACTAAGATCAGTATGAAAACTTTTTGTTAAGTCATTTGGCCTGGTCAGGGCTCAGCAGAACGGTCATTAAGGTCAATCTGGAGCAGTGAGCAGGCCAAGATTTCTAACAGTAGTGCCATTCAAGCAGTACCAGTCAGACTACAGTGTCATGTATCATCATCTCTACTGTGCTGTCAATGCCTGACTAGGGCTGTAAAACAGTCGCATTATAAAAATGATGTATTTTGACACCCAGTAACAGTTTGAGCATAATTGAGTTCATTGAACAGTATGTTCTCCAATGACAAAGGATTAATGCTCAATGCCTTGTATGATATAAAACTGAAATAAGAGAGATTGATGCAATATATGACCAAAGATTAAAGAATACATTTATCAATACATTTAATCTACATTCAGGCATAGTCAAAGATGCCTAATCCCAGGCCTGGAGGGCCAGTGTCCAGCAGTTTAGTGGGTTCCCTCCTCAGACACACCTGGTTCAACTCACCTGTTAATCCCCAAGTTTCGAGTGTTTAAGGAGAGCAACTACCAAACTGTGCTGGACACCGGCCCTCCAAGACCAACTTTGCCCCCTATAGGTGTTTATATTAATTAATTAATTAATTTATTATTAATAATAATAATAATTGCATGCTAAACTATGCTAAAATATGCATGCGTAATAGATCATAGAAGACACAGAAATACACACAGAAGTACATACACACATTCACAAATTCGCAACTTGGTGAGCAATCTGGTCCAAAACATGATCATGGGTTTGACCATTGGAGAGACTTGTTCTTTTAAAATGCTTAAAAACTTTCTGCCCAAATTTGTTCATACTAGTTTACCCATTATAGTGATTCACCACAAGGGGGCGCACAATCTACAGCACTCTACACGCTCATGTCCAATTACAATTAGCTGTGGGTTTACATTCACTTCACTACATAAGTCCTTCGCCTTAGTCTTAAAACTCAGAACTCTTCAGAAAACGATGTAACGCTGACATCAGTTGGGGGGGTGACGTCATAGGTTAAATCACACTAAATCACACAGCGGGACGGAGGTAATGGCACTCAGGTGTTCAGGGCTCATAGGCTTGCATGTTCTCATTCAGCATCTCCCTCCTAACATCTGCCCTGAATTAGGATGCAAGCTGTTCCCTCAGAGACGCGCGAGTGCAGTGTTGAAATTGACTCTGCAGATGTGAAGGGAAAGTGCTGGGGGACAAAGATCTGGATGTACATAGCTAACGTTTGCAGAATGCATAAATAATTGAAGATGTGGCACAGCATCAGCCATGTTTCATGCAAAGGTGACATCAGTGGTAATTACAGGCACTGTAAAACTTTTTGCAAGCATCTACCCCCATCTCATGCCAAAGGGTTCCAAGAAACAATGGGGTCCAGACCTCATGGACTTGGACGTCCCAACCATACAGACATGTAGAAGAACCCAACCACCCAACCAACCAACCAACAAACCAACCAAGGAAACAACAATTACAACTGAGCAAAACTAGTTAACAACTAAACTAACCAGACCAGACTACCCCACCTGGACTAGAGTTGTTAAGCTAGAACATCTCACATGAAAGGTTTCCTCAAAGACCAAGAAGCAGTTGCTTGAGGCTAATTCCATGAATAAAAGAAACAGCAGCATTGTATCAGTTTAACAATCAGCACAATCATAATTTGTCTTGGCTCGACTTACCACTGTTTCCGTCTTGGCATCTTATAAACAGCACTTGTGTCAGGGATACAGCCAAAAATAGGAAAATCCTGGAATTCCGAAAGGTCATCATGTCTATATTGAAGACATGAGCCTTTTTTTGGTGCTGTTTTTGGGGAGAGAGGGTAAAGAGTCCACGTTTATCGCTGCACCATGAAGACAGACTGAAGCAGCTTCCCTGCTTTCAGCAGCAATCAGACCCAACCCAACTCTACTGACTCTCTCTCTTTCTCTCACTCCCACCCTCTCTCTATCTCTCTCTCTCCCTCTGTGTTACTCCCCTTACAGCTCTAAATAAGAAGAATGCTGGCAACCCTAATTTTCCTCCCCTTTCTCATAAGAATGCACTCAGACATGTGTGGTTGCATGGAACTGTACCCATGTTCACAAAGCAGTTTTTGAGAAGTTCAGTGTCACACCAAAATATTTTCTGATTGATACTTTTCATGTTTTGTGAAGTGTTTTATTTCGAAGGGATTTACTTTCTCAATCATCGTAAAGCATGTTTGCTGTCTTTCTTCCCAAGATGGTTGCTAAGCAAGACTATAAACTGGTTTTACGGCCGCACTAATAGCACCAACCTTAGCTGTTGTTCTGGAGGCTCTTTTTATGAGGAACCCAGAATAGGCTTTATGTCCCATTTGTCTTGGGTTTAAGCTAATGGATTTTTTCAATTGCTAGAAATGGAAACTCAAATATTCCTACTTTTGTGATGAAATTTGAATTTACTACGTCTTCTTTTTTTATGTGGTGTTCCACATATTGCTCCACCAATAAAAAATCTCAGCGATGGGCAGTGGAATCTGGCTCATTGTTTCCCCCAGTGGATGAAGAAGTGTAGACCTTGTTCTTGACTTTATCGACCATATCTCACATGTCGAACAGATGTCCATGTTGATGTTTATGGACAGACGGAGATCAAGCATGTGGTTTAGTTTGGTTGACCATCTCCATGTGCTTTTCTGGAATGTGCTGTTGCTGTACGGGCATTTAAAGAACATCCTCATTTTTATACATTTAATCAATTAATCATTTTTTTCCATTATTGTGATAATTTTTGCTGGTTAAGTATGTTTAAGTAACAAATATTGGGGCATTTATTTATTGCTCCATGATGAAATCAGTTTCAAAGCATTGCAGCATGTGCAGTGGCTTTTGACGTGTAAAGTGTAAATCAAATTAGTTCTAAAACAGGATGATTTCATTGCACTACAGTGTCCAAAGCTGAGTGTAAAACTTCCTTTTCCTATTCTGATGCTGCTATTTTGTAATGTATGACTTGGTCATTAAGTAATTTATCCAGTATGAATGGCTCATGCTGAACTCAGCCTGGATCAATGCATCAGTAGGTTGTCAAGCTGGCTGAACATCTGAGCTTCTCCTAAAAGTAAATGAATGCAGTGATGAAAAATATATTTTTTACTACTGAGCATGCTACACTTAATTCTCTCACTCCCTTTTCAGAGCTTTGATGAACAGTGTGGTTGTAAGAAACATATGAGCCTCTTTGAATCCATTCCATTGTGACATCTGTGTTTGCAAGTCCAAGTTCATAGTGCTGATTTGCAGCTTTAGCAGACTGGCCAAGGACAGTGCTTTCAGTCTGAAGTGCTGCAGAGGAAATGCTTTTTTAAAAGCTGATTTGCTTGCGACCTACAAGCATTGGCCTGTCCCAAGGTTCTCACTTGCAGTTTGTGGTGCACTGATGTGGCGTATTTACCAAGTTATCCAAAGTGTGTTCCTGTCAAGAGAAGGGATGTGCAGTGATACTGGAGTCTTCTATCGACAAATAGATAAAATGGTTTTTAAAAAAGCATCAGGCTAGTGTTTATATTTCCGACCAATACTTCATGACACAGTTATTGTATTCGTGTTTTCTGTGAACAGCCATGGTTTGGGACACTAGATTTAGATTAAGATTTAGTTTATTTGTAACCCTACCTAGCTGTACTAGTAATAATAGTATTAGTAGCAATGCATTAGTAGTAGCAGAAGCAGTCACAATAGTAGTAGCAGGAGTAGTGGAAGTAGTATAAGTAGCAGCAAGAGCAGTAGTAGTGGTAGTTGCAGTAGTAATAGTAGTATTAGTAGCAGTAAAAGCAGCAGCAGTAGAAGTTGCAGTAGTAATAGTATTATTAGTAGCAGTGCTAGCATTAGTATTAGTAGTAGAAGCAGTCACAGTAGTAGCAGGAGTAGTGGAAGTAGTATAAGTAGCAGTAGTAGCAGCAGGAGCAGTAGTAGTGGTAGTTGCAGTAGTAATAGTAGTATTAGTAGCAGTGCTAGCATTAGTAGTAGTAGTAGAAGCAGTCACAGTAGTAGTAGCAGGAGTAGTGGAAGTAGTATAAGTAGCAGTACTAGCAGCAGGAGCAGTAGTAGTGGTAGTTGCAGTAGTAATAGTAGTATTAGTAGCAGTAAAAGCAGCAGCAGTAGAAGTTGCAGTAGTAATAGTAGTATTAGTAGCAGTGCTAGCATTAGTAGTAGTAGTAGAAGCAGTCACAGTAGTAGTAGCAGGAGTAGTGGAAGTAGTATAAGTAGCAGTACTAGCAGCAGGAGCAGTAGTAGTGGTAGTTGCAGTAGTAATAGTAGTATTAGTAGCAATACTTGCAGCAGCAGCAGTAATAAAAGCAGATTACAAATACTGGATATCAGCACTGGCCCACAATTCTCAAATCAGTCCTGGCAAATCATTATTGTATCTTTGTGGCAGTTCCTAATGTTCTGGTGCTAACATCCTCCTTTAATATTTATTTGAAAAACTGCATTAGAACATCACCAAAACATTAAACTTTGGACTATACTCTTAGCCCAATGCTACTCTGATGTGGTCTTGTACTCTGTTCCTGCACACTGGGCACATTTCTGCACAACTGAGAAATGGGACGCACTCAGACACTTGACCGAAAACACATGAGTGCGCACACACCGTTACACAAAAACTGGCAGCTCTACATTTTACACATACTTCATCGTGTTTTTCTTCACTTTAGTGTGTTTGAATCATTATATCCCAGGTTAGAGATTCTCACATATTTTAGATGTCCAACTGGAAATACTGGGGAAAGTGCTTTCATGCTGAAGGTCTACTGCTTTACTGCCTGAAGGAGTAACATTTACAATTCATGAGTCAAGAACAGTCTAACAGTTTAAGCAATTTCCTTAGGGACAATAAAGTTTTTCTGATTCTGATTCTGATTCAGTCCTTATCCACAATCTTCGCAACATGGCACAGAAAAGTTAGTTTGAAGTTATCATGAACTCTATTGCATTTATTCTAATGTTTTTTACAGTAATCCTGCAAAATAAAAACAAAATTAGAGCAAGTATATGTTACCTTATCTCATATGTTATATTCATTGCATTAATTTTCTAGTTTTGTTTTACAAAAGCTAGAAATTAGCATAGTTAGCTGTAGAGCTGGGGAAAATGTTCCCTTTTATGATTAATTACGATGCAACAGTGAAAGATTATGCATCTATGCAGAAAAAGAAATTAATTGATTTTTTAAAAGCCGTCTACATTTTACTGCATTCCAGTTCTGCTTGTGTTCAATGGCAGTTGACAAACAGCAGTTAGGTGCATTTACACAACCTTCTATCACATACCTTCTACCAGTTGTGATAAACTACAAGATAGTTTAGTTTACCCAAATAAAACCCCTACCACCTAAAAATAATGGTATATTTATTTTTCAAACAAAATGTTTAAGTTAATCTTGACTGTATGCATGCTCTTATTAGGGTCCAAGCAGTGATAACTGTGGGAACCCTGCTGCTTTTCTTTTTCTACTGAATATTAGGAGTCCAAACATAGCTACTAACACTAACACTACAATTATTTCATCAATGCTTAGTGTTTGGTTCAAGCCATTTATTATCAGTCAACTGTGTTTACTATTTTTAAATCTTAATTATAAGAAAAACTACCCAAATTACCCTGATCATGAGTTTACACACCGCACTTCTAAAACTGTGTATTGCCCCCTTTAGCATCAATGACATCTTGAAGTCTTTTGGGGTAGTTGTGGATGAGGCTCTTTATCTTCTCAGATGGTGAAGCTTGCTGGTAAAAAGCCTCCAGCTCTTGTAAATTATTGGGCTCTTGCATGAACTGCACTTTTAGGATCTCCCACCGAGTGGCTCAATGATATTGAGGTCAGGAGACTGAGATGGTCACTCCAGAACTTTCACTTTATTTTGCTGTAGCCAATGACAGGTCGACTTGATCTTGTGTTTTGGATCATTGTCATGTTGGAATGTCCAAGTACGTCCCATGCGCAGCTTCCGGGCTGATGAGTGCAAATTTTCCTCCTTATTTTTTGATAAACTACTGCATTAATCTTGCCATCAATTCTGACCAAATTTCCTTTGCCTTTGTAGCTCACACATCCCCAAAACATCAGTGATCCACCACCGTGTTTAACAATAGGAATGGTGAACCTTTCATCATAGGCCATCATGACTCCAAATGTAGCGTTTATGGTTATGGCCAAAAAAATTTAATTTAGTATCATCATCCAAATGACTTTGTGCCAGAATGTTTGCGGCTCGTCTCTGTGTTGTTTGGCATATTTTAAGTGGGATACTATACATTTGTGTAGTAATGGCTTTCTTCTGGCAGCTCGACCATGCAGCCCATCTTTCTTAAAGTGACTCTTTATTGTGTCCAGAAACTCATTGACCTTTTATACTCACCCACTAATTACAAGCAAACAGATCACAAGTGAAGATGGTTCCTTTAGTAGCCATTCAAGCCAGTTTGTGTCAAGTTGTGTGCATGCTATCCGGCCAAATCACCAGGGTATGTAAACTTTTGATCAGGGTCATTTAGGTAGTTTGCATTGTCAGTATGATTTAAAAAGAGTAAACACATTTTTGACAATAAATGGCTTCAGCCAAACACTAACTATAAGTGAAGGAAAAGTTTTTGTGTTATCATTCATATTCTCTGAAAAATGGTTAATAAATCATACATTTTGTTAGGGTATGTAATTAGTTTACATGTACAAAGTGAACAAATAGAGCAATTAAAAAAGAAAACAAAAAGAGGAGAAATGTGCTTGTGGAAAAGAGATCCTGTTCTCTGTTACCCATAGTGGAAAAACTGTCAGGAGGTTGGTGCTAGATGACCTCAGTGAATGAGAGGAGGAGTAACTCTGAAGACCACGGAGGTACAGAAGAGCATGATTTTTATGGCTTTGAAAGTGAGACATATTTTAACTTTATTATGTGATTAGATTAGTAGCCAATGAAGTTGGAGGAGGATGGGAGTGATGTGGGATATTTGTTTTCTATGAGTAAGAGTTTTGGATAGAATGAAAATTTATAGTGGGAACTAACTAGATAACTGCATAACGTAACTAGACTTTTCCAACAGCTCTTTGAAAACAAAATTGATGTAGGTTTGCTATACATGCACACTATGAATATCTTAACCAAATACCAGCTCTCTTTAGTCAGATTTCAATATGAGTGGGAAATATAAAAAATTAGTGGGAATCACATAACTGTGATAACTCCTATTATAACTATTTTCAAAGATTATATTAGAGAGAGAGATTTAATTACAATTACAATTTCAATCAAAGCAGTAAAAGTAAAAATGCATAGTGCAGGTAGAAGGTTTGTGAGCCTACAGTGGGGTCACAGGGCCATACATGGTTTTTCACTCCTAAGAACCTGCTAAGAAATCCCAATTTCCCAAAACATTAGGACATTTTGGAAAATGCAGTTTTAAAAAAACTGCAATTTGTAAATTCACTTAAATTTTTATTTAACTGTGGAAAAGTATAAACAAATTATTTTTAATGTTTTGGATGATCAACTGGAGTGTTTATTAACATTTTTTAAAAGCTTTTGATGTTTGTAACTCACTCAAAAACATTGGACCGAAAATGTTCCCTGTGGTGAGATAAGGCCTTGTTTCAGATAGATGGATGGATGGATCCGTCCCGCCCACCCGTCTGTTCATCCATCCATCCATCCATCCATCCATCTATCTATCTATCTATCTATCTATCTATCTATCTATCTATCTATCTATCT
>JBBIGC010000002.1:312074-366015 GCA_037576955.1 Lepidarchus adonis
ATTATTATTATTATTATTATTATTATTATTATTATTATTATTATTATTAATAATAATAATAATAATAATAATAACAGCAGTAGCAGCAGCAGCAACAACAACAACAACAACAATAATTGTAGTAATTTTGGTGTTTATTATTATTATTATTATTATTATTATTATTATTATTATTATTATTATTATTATAAAAGCAACAATAATAATAACAATACTAAATGATATAAATAGTATAATATATAAATAGATTAATAGATATATGTTTGAAGAGAGGTTTATTGTCAATACAACAGTACACAGTGTATTGAAATGTAGTTTCATTCAGCCCCCACCATGGTGCATTTATAAGAAAATGTAAGGTAAAATATATAAAATAAAAAAATAAGATAATAATATAAAATATAATATAAAATATATATATAAATACAAATATATAAGGAATACACTTAAATACACGTCTCAAAGTAAATTACACTAAATATGCAATAATTATAAATATATTAAAAATACCTATTCATCTGTAAAAATCTGTACACTACACAAAGAGACAACATGGAACATAAGAAAATTTTAAGTGACGAGTGTGTTGTGCGAATGATGTGTGCAGGACTTTGTACAACGTTCAGGTTCTGTGGGATATTGCAACAAGACAAAGACAAGACAGACGTGCAAAACGAGAAGCATGATATAAAACAGGTGTGGAAGTGCAAATGGAAATACCGTATGAGGATGAAAGTGTGAGGGTTTTTTTAGTGAGTGTGAGTGTGTGTGCATGTGTGTGTCAGCGTGTGTGTAGGAGTTATTAGCAGAGAAACGCCCCCAAAGCATAATGTTTCCACCTCCATGGTTAACAGTGGGGATGGTGTTCTTGGTCTCATATTCATTTCCTTTCCTCCATACATGGCAAGATGAGTTGAGGAGAAAGAGCTTGTTTTTGCATTTATGACCCAAGAACCTTCTCCCAAGCAAGTAATTGTTGTTATTCTTCTTGCTTGTTCAGATTTCAGGTAAAATTCTGAGAGAACAGTAAATATCAGGACCTGCGCTGCATTCTGCTCATAACACGATCATTTCTGCCAACACCTTAGGTTTTATTGCAGGTATCCATAAAAGTCTGCAGGTGTTTTTATCTACAATAGCTTGGGTCATTTGTCAAATAAAAGTGGGAATTATGATAATATTGATCATTTTAACCAAAATGTAGAGAAACAAATAAACAGACAGACCCCCCCCACACCCACACACACACACAAAAATAAAAAAAATAATATAACAATAATGGAAATAAATGTTTGACTTGTAACAATCATATTTGGTGCTATATGTAGTATTTTAATTGTTCTTTAAAAGAGGATCATCGACAGCCAGGCAAAAAGACTGTTGGTTCTTAGCATTTTCATAATTCTGTATATAGATTTTCTTTGTTTAAAAAATAATAAATGTTTAAAGAGCAGCAGGAGGTGTTTTAATGCATGCACACATTAAAACAGCACTTCTTATACATACCTGTTGTAGCAGATAGCTGTTTACTGAAAATCACTGCACTAGCAAAGACCATCTGTAGCAGAACTACAACTAAACCAATCATGCTTCTCCAGGAAAGATGTCAGAGACCGTATCAAACGTCTGTACAGTTTCTGCAAACACAGACAGGCACTAGCATTAGCGGCTAATATCATGGTTCTAAGTTGTTTTTTCCATTTGAATCTGAAAAGAGCAGCACACAGCCCAGTGTTGACCTGCCAGTCATTCCCTCACCAACAGATCATATACATCACCACTATTATACAACATGTGTATGGTAAATATATTCAGATAATCGTTTGTGTAATAAATGTTGGTCAACAGATAACTTCACATTTTAAGAGAAGATAAATTTAGTGGCTTACCTCCGTCTGGTGTGTTGCATTCGGCTTCCGAGCCTTGTGTTGGCTTCAGACTGGGATGAGAGTATTAAATGCATTCATTAAATCTCAGGAGTGCTTACGAGGAAGAAACCACGGAGGCGTGTGCTGTCCGGGTAATGACAGTAGTGCAGCTCAGGCAGATTTACATGGAAATAATTAAATAAGTGCCAAAGCTACCTCAGGGAAAGTGTTTCCAGATTTACTGTATGTGTTTGTTCTTAGGCAATTGCTAAGGGGAAAGTGCATGAGTGACCTAAGTGCTGCTAATGCTACAATGCTAATGCCTTACTTAATTTCCAGGACATGGTGTAAAATACAATAAAAAAACAAGAATCTGTGATGTGTTTACTCTCTTGAACCTTAACTACATTTCCAGGAATTTCACTGACCATCTTAAATACTTTGTAAAGATTTTGGAACCTGTTCACTACTAGACAGGTGGTCTTAATGTTATGGCTGATCATGAGGGGACCCGCTCACTATTAGACAGCCCATATATATTCCAATAGTAGCCCCGATGTATATTTAAAAAATGATTTGTACGGCCCAGTGTTTAATAGAGAAATATATATATATATATATTTATACAAAACTTGTTTTTCTCTTTTATTATTACCGGTACTGGTAATGTACACGTGTGTGTTGCTTTAGCCCCTAGAGATATTACAACATCACATTTAAGTCTATGAAAACAAACTTTTTTTCTTTTTAAAATCACATTTATATTGCTAATAGGTCCTATTGTTCTGTTCTGCAACGCTATTGGATGGCAGAATGGATAAATAGGCCCGGTTATCTGGGATCTTGCCTTGGAGTACAGCAGCTTGTTGTTTTGGACAAGATAAATCAAGACTCAAGTAAGTAAAATGTTTAAAATATTTCTTTCTGTAATAATTGATGTGTGTAGGTCATGAATATGACACAATTGAACATACTGATATTCTGAGATTTTGAGCTTGTTTTGTCTATGTTGTAATTTTACAACAGTGGGTCAAAGGAATAGCAAACGTTTTGTCGGCACCTTGCACATTATATTGAGGAATTTTATTTTCTACTTGTTTGATGATGGAAATATGAAGAGAAACATCACTGTTTTTTATCATTTTAACCTATTTTACCATTTTTATTGCAGATTAAAATGCAGTGTATTGCATTACATTAGTAATTAAATGAAACATTCCAATAAGATTAAGAAATAAATAATGTATTTTAGGATATAAATAATTCTGTAGCATAATTTGAAAAATACTATAGTACTGGTCCCTTGCTCGGTTGCCCAAAGAGCTGCTTCTGATCTTGAATTATTTAAGAGGTGATAATGTTCTGGGAGGTGGGAGCGTAAGTCTGGAATGTGTGAAATATCAGGAATGTGTGATTTTTTTGTGAAGCCACAGCTACTGTTAATTGCTCAAGCTTTTAATTACACTTTGAAGCCACAGTTACTTTGCATTTTGAAAGTTTCCTGGAAAATAACTTTCCTGGTCATTTTAAATTTCAGAATGCCTGAAACCAGGAAGAGCAAACTCATGTACAGCGTGCAGGACATTATTGAGGCCATCCAGAATGGGGAGAGTAACTTGGAAATGTCCCCAGAGTCAAGTACAAGTGATGATAAGGAGTATGGAAATAGCAGTAAAGTGGAGAAGGAAAATAAAGAACCCAAAGATCAAAATAGAAAACATGCACAATCAGTTTTTTTCATGATTTGTACAGTTCGGATCCAGTGTTTTTAAATATGGTATTCAATTTTAAATAAATGATTGACTATAAAAATGTGGCTTGTGTAATGTAGATACATAGACTTCTATGGCCCTTTATAAGCAGTACAAACAATCCCTTAATTGTTCCTTACATGTATTCAGAGTGTGGGTGATATCACTGAAATTCTGCTACTCTACAGGTCCAACACTCCCCCAAACAGTTATGTCAAAATGAAAAACACATTGATTTCTGCCTCCCAGAACAACATCTAAAAGACTTTTTTTCAATTTTTTCTATATTTTCTGGGGGTTAGCACTGATCGCAGCAATATGTTTAAACAGAGCTGCTTAATAGCCGTAAAGAACACTCAGCTATCGAGACAGAAATGAGTAATTACGTGCGGTACACTCATATAACTTCAGAAATCAGAGGTTTGTTTTAAGCCATTTCCTACCTTTTAGGAAATAAATTCTGTTAAAACACGGAGGTAGAAATTGAAAGCTCGGAACCCATGAAAGGGGAGCAGGGCTACTTTTGGAGACGGGCGTCTATTTGTTGCCACATAAACCCGGTGTTTATTAGAAATGGGCGTCAATAAAAGACGGGTTATTATTAGAAGATTTACAGTAATATAATCGTAACAGATAAGATATTAATAATAAAACAAAAATCAGCGAAGATGTGAATTGTGAATGGCGATATCGTGGGGGACAACTGTATTGCTCAGTATTGGCTCAGTGGCAAAATTCTCACTCGCCACAAAGGAAGCTCGGGGTCATTTCCCGTTTACTCTTTTGGGCAGTGAGGACCTAGAGGTTAGGACCTTGCCATTCAGAAGGTCACAGGTTCAAGTCCCGGCCCAGATACCACTGAGATACCCTTGACCAAAGTACCATCTTGTTACACTGCTTCCTAGACCTGTGTAACAGACCAGCCCTGTGTTTGGTTGTGTCTGTACTTCCTGTTTTTGCCATGTGTCCTTGTTTTGGTTTTATGTCTGTTTTCGAATGCCCTGTCTTTGTCCCACATTGTAGTAGCCATGCTTTGTTGTGTCACCTGTCCCTTGTTGGTGTCCCCGCCCAGTTTCCAGGTGTATGTCATTACCCGGTGTATAAAGAGTCATGCTTCCTGTTCTATGGCGCGGATGATTGTTAATGTCAAGCTGGTGGTTATGGTAGTGGTGTCTACTACCCTTAGTCCTTTTTATGTGTAGCACATGTCCAAGTTCACTTGTGTAAATAAACACTTTTGCAAAGATACTTCGCTGCAATTGCTGCTCACTGCTGCAAGTGTGACGGGTTAAATGCAGAGGTCACATTTCGTTGTGGTGATTTTTGTAAATGTTCATAATAACAAATCATCACTTTCACTTAATTTTGTCTCCATTTCAAGAAATGCAATCTGAAACTGTAGATAAAAAGCCAAATGTATCTCTATATTTAAACACTGTTGAGTTTTCTGCTGGACTGAAATGTGGTGTGGTCAAAAGATCAGCTTGCTATTTATGGACCATCCAGACTGTTTTCAGTGAAAGGTGCAAACACCTGTCATGCTATGGGGATAAATCAGTGCCCACAGCATGGGTGACGTTTATATGAGTGGAGGCACTCAATGCAGTGGTGTATATGGGATTTTAGAGAAGCATATTTTCCTTGGACGACTATGGCTATTTAGCGAGAGATAGCCACATCTCATCCTGTATGTGTTAGAAAAGAACTAAATAACGGAACTAAATAATTAAGAATGAAGTAATTAACTAAGTAATTAAGTAAATATAAGTAATAACTAATTAACTAAGCAATTAATTTAAGTAAAAACTAAGTGATAAAAAACAAAGTAAATAAGTAAGAACTAAGTAGTAAACTATAAGAACTAATTAAGTAATTAAGAGCTAAGTAAGAACCAAATAGTTAACTATAAGAACTAAGTAAGTAAGTTAAGTAAGAACTGATTAAAAACTAAGTAACTAGGAGAAGAACTAATTAATAAGTAATTAAGAGGTAATAACTAAGTAGTTAAATATAATTAGGAACAAATTATTTGAATTAGTTAAGCAAGAACAAAGTAGTTAACTATAATTAAGAAATAATGAAGTAGTAATTACAAGTAAGAACAAAGTAGTTAACTATAATTAAGTTACAAATAAAGTAATTAAGAGTTAGCAAGAACGTAGTAATTAACTATAATTCATAACTAATTAACTAGCAATTAAGAGTGAAGTAAGAACTAAGTGATTAAAGCACTAAGTAATTATGTAAGAACTAAGCAGTTAAGTAATTAAGTAATTGTATAAGAATAAATTATCTAAGTAATTAAGTAAACATTAATTAACTTAGCAATTAAGTAATTATGTAAGAACTAAGTCATTAAGTAAGAACTAAGTATTTAAGTAATTGTGTAGGAACTAATTAACAAATTACATAAGTAAGAACTAAGTAACTAACTAATTATGTAAGAGCTAATTAACTAAGTAATTAAGAAGTAACGTGTGCTGGGTGAACTGTTAAGAAAATAGTAGAATAAAGAAAGTAGAATAAAAGGCAGAGTGGTAAGCTTGTATGTCTGTTAGTGTTTCTCAGTGTTTTTTAGGAAATAAACAAAATGAAACTAATGAAAAGCAAAGACTAAATGCTTCATAGTGCTGAAATCATGCTTTATTAAATCAGACATTCATAAACTCAAGGAGGCTGAATATATAAGTGATACTACATAAATTAATTCCTATTAAATCAAAGTGCAGGGCATTACATTCATGTATTTTTCCTTTTCTTAGCACAGCTGATGTAGTCACTGTGGTACACTGCTTGATAATTACCCCGACTGCTGACAAGGTGAGTTTCTAAAGCTAACACACACACTAACACACAAACACACAAAATATAACTTAGCAATCCTCCAAGAGGTGGCACGGATTCTGTAAAGAAGCATTTGAACCGATTCAGAAATAAATGGCCAGGTGATGTTACTTTCATCAAATCCATTCAAATAGTTCTTTGCAAGAAAGGGTGCACATAACAATCATCAGCTCAAACTGCAGGCCGCTCGCACTTTGAGCATGTCATTAAAGTAGTGGTATGACATAGTCAGTCTGAACACAAGGCCTAGTCGTGCTGCTTACATGAGGGTAAGATGCAAACAGCACTCAAGGTCTTATGGTCAAGTTATAAATTCATGGGTATTGCATTGCTGCCTGCACAGGTGTACAGTGCATAACGTCTCTCTGATTTCGTAGAACTTCAGCAGGGAGCCTCTCTACCTGCTGAGGCAATCTTAGGACTTCAACGTACTGTTGAGGCACAGAGTTTAGTTTCAGGTTTCACAGGGTATTCGTTCCTTGAGAAACTTTCTCCTGTTAAACATTTAGTTCCATTTTTTGAGTTAAAATTGTCTTAAATAACAATTCATACATTTCCCATAACCGTTAAATTCGGCTATATACATTATGTACATGTCACAGAAAAATGGTTCAAAAATCCTAGTCATAATCATCCAATATGGCACATTTTATAACAACTTTAGACGTTAGTCTAGTTTGGCATAAATTAATGTCAAGTTTGGTATAAAAATACTTCATATTTACAAGAACAGAGATCCAGGTCTTTATCTAGAACAGAGTATTTGTACTCATTCAAAAAATAAAACGATATTGCAGGAAGGAACAGGGGTTGGATTACTATTATCATTTTTCTTTACATAGATCGAATGCAAACATTGACGGTAGCGGAATCAGACCCAAGCTCATTGGAGAGTTTGAGGGTGTACGCTCCGGCATCGTTCTCTTTTACGCCACTAATAGTGAGTCTAGTGGCGTCCTCGGTTGTTTCAATCTGGAACCTTCCGTTGTCTTCACTGGAGAGCGTCCTCCCTGAATAGGACCACTCAACGTCTGGCACTGGGTCTCCAGCGAAAGCACAGGCCACTGTCAGGACTTTTCCAGACTCAATGCTGACATCCTTAGGGACGGCCTCGATTTTCGGAGGTATACCTGTTCAATAAAACAAAAGAGGTGAGAAACGAACCCAGGTCTCGTCTGATGGTACTGCTATAACTTTGCTATTGGAACAAATGAAAACGAAAGGTGTTTTTGGTCTCACCTCTGAGCCCACGAGAAATGGATCTGACGGAAGATCCTGCAACATGCGAGTGACTGGACATTTCCTTCATGCTGCTTGAACTCATGGCTACCATTGTTTCAGATGTCACGGCGGTCATGCTAGTTGCAGACATGCTTTGAAATTGAACTTGTGCCATGCTGGAGCCCTGGTAGGCTGCCTCCTGCATTGTTGAAGCCATATGCAGGGCAGAGTAGCTGCCTTGTACGCTTGTTGCATCAGAACTTTTCTCCACTATTATCATTTTCACAGGTTCTTCAACCAGAGCTGTGAGAGTACAGCAAATAATGGCCGAGTCAGCCTCAGGGGCAAGGAACATTCCACCTACAGTTTACTTTGGAGAACGTTTTGACTATATTGTCTGCACAGTATTATCCATGCAAAAATAAGAGATCATATAGTTTGATAAAAATGAAAATACAGGGGTCCTTGACTTACGTTTAAGGGAGGCATTCTGTTATGCCTTTTTCTGAGCATTTTATGCTATCTACTTTCACTTTCACACTGAAAATTTACTTTAAAGTGGTGGGGACGGGGGTGGAGGCAACGTAAGTCGAGGACCCCCTGTATATACAGTACATGTATATACTTAAAACTGTAGAATTACTCGGTACATGCAGGTTTGTGGAGACTTAAATGTGGCAATTCCATACACGTCTCAGGAAAAAAAAACAAGAGGCTCACTGCACAGTCATGCGATTCTTGATGTTAATGAATGCAAGGAGAAGAAAAACACTTACTAAGAACGTTGAGAGATGCTGTTACTGAACACTGTCCAAATTGGTTCTTGGCTTTTACTGTGTATTTGCCACTGTCTTCCAGAGTAGCATTCTGAATCTCCAGTCTGTACACATTCTTAGAGCGGCTCAGTTTCATATTTGATGTAACAGAGAGCTAAAAAAAAAAACGGATTTGTTGTACATAGTCAAAATATGACTTAGATAAATTATACACAGTGAATCATGCAAAAAAACATTGGCTTATTATTAGGTGAATGATATGATCATGATGCTACTCACCACTGCATTGTTCTTGAGCCATTCAATTTCAGGAGTGGGCTCTCCTGTGATTTCACAAGAAAAGACAACATTCTGTCCCTCATTCACATTCTGGGAACGTGGTTGCACTACGAAACGCGGTGCATCTGAGCGCTTTTGACTCACTACTGTGTCAAAATGGCACTTGACAACTCCATGTTCAGTTTTTGCTTCACAGGTAAGAAATCCTCTATCATTGGAGCTGGCGCTTTTGATCGTCAAAGTGTGGTCGTTGCCAGAAATGCCATATCTGTAGTCTTCTGAGTTTCTGAGTTCCACTCCATTCAGAATCCATTTTACATCAGAAGCTCCAGGGATGTTTGCTTTCAGTGTCATAGACTGACCCTCGACTATGGTCATTTGTGTTTGTGATACCTTCATTTCTGTAAAAGACTGGACTTCCTCATGGACAGTTTCCTTCTTTACAATTTCTTCCATCAGCTCTGCTTTAGTTTCCACCATACTGGTTGGTATTTTGGTTGATTCTGCAAGAACAATGGAAAGTATTTAACTGGTATTGAAAGCAAAAATAGATAATTACAACAAATGAATCTTGATATTATGCTTAGTAATTAACAGATTATCATACCTTTAACAGTGACAATGCAACTTGAAGTAACTGATCCAGCACTGTTTGTTGCAGTACATTTATACGCACCACTATCAGAGACATCAGAATCATAGATTTCAAGATGTACAGAGCCTTGTTCTTCAAATATTTCAAATTTGCCACCCTGAGACAAACTCTGAAATGAGAACATTACACATTGAACGTCATCATTAACATGTCTGGAGTGTTTTATATTTATTGCAGTGAAAGTCATTGTGAACACACTTAATTACACACAAAGTGCAACAACATAAAGTGACAATCTGCATTTAACCCATCACACATGCATACATGGAGCAGTGGGTAACTACCACCAGTTCCTCAAGGGTTCCCCAGTGGTGTCTGTCCCGGGACTTGAACCTGTGACCTTCAGATCACAAGGGCAAGGTCCTAACCACTAGGCCACCATCATATTATCTCAAAAACAAATACACTACAATTACCTTTCCATCTTTCGTCCAGGAGATCACTGGTTTAGGCTCACCAGTCACTTTCACTGTCAGCTTGACAATGGTGTCTGAAGAAGCCACAATGTCGTTCAGACCCACTGTGAAGGTAGGTTTTGTTGTTTTCTCTTTTGGACTCGGTGATTTTGCCAGTGGGGACTTAACCCTCTGTGGTGACCTGATTGGCTCAGGTGACTTAATTCTTGGTGGGGATCTGATTCCTGCAGGTGACTTTAGGCGAGGAGACTCTGGAGATTTCACTCTTGGTGGTGAAGCAACGACTTTCTGCACAGGTGTTGGTTTGCGTACAGTCAAGGTGAACTGAGCCTCTTGTCTGCCCTCTGAATTCTCTACAACCAGTGTGTAAGTTCCATCATCTGTGACCTCAACCTGAGAGATCTCAAATGTAGACTTGTATTCTATTGTTGTCACAATATGGCGGTGAGAAGACACAATGGGTTGTCCTTCCTTCAGCCATGTTACACTGGGTGCTGGTTCACCATCCACATCACATGTAAATTTTGCTGATTCACCCTCAGAGACTGTGAGGGACTGTGGCTTAGTCAGTATTGTAGCTGGAAGTGTAGGTTTCTTTGGCTCGACTGGAACTTCCTCTACTACTGTGACTTCTTCAACTTTCACCTCAGATGTTGCATATTCTTCATGAACAATAGTCTCTGTTTTGACTTCTGATGTTCTGATATCAGTAACTGTCTCTGAAACTTTTTCCAAAATTTCCAAAGTCTCAGCTGCTTTTGTGGACGACACATGGTAAACTTCAGTTTTTGTCATCTCAGGTAAAACGGGAGCTGGAGGCTCCTCATCAAGGCGCTGAGAAGCAGTCGATAAAAATTCACCACCAGGAACGACATCAAGAGTGGCATAGTCTGATGCTTCTCCCTTTTCGTTTGTGCAAACAACGCGATATGTGCCACTGTCTTCCTCTTGGCAGTTGATGATTTGGAGAGAAAGAACTCCACTCATGTTATACATACGGTACTTTCTGCTTTCTTGAATAGGTCGGCCATTGTGATACCACTGGATCTGCGCTTCAGGCTTGGACTGGACATTTAGTGTGAATTTTGTATTCTGGCCAACTGCCACACGGTGCGACCGCATTCTTACAGTCACTCTTGGTATGTGATCAAGACTAAATGGCTGCTGAGAAAGAATTTCGAATTTTGTGGTAGTTTTCAAAGCTTTCTTCTTTGCTTCATACCTTTGCATGTAATCAACTTTTGTGGACAGGTCTTGTGTCATAGCCTCTGTTTCTTTCGATCTGGGGCTCAGGGAGCGTGGACGTGTTTTCTCTGGGGTTGCAGATCTAACCACTTCCTTCTTGGGACGTGTTACTTTAACATAAGAAGGTGAAAATGATGTCATAGGTACATCAGGTACAGCAACTTCAACCATTGGTGCCGAAACTTTTGTTTTCTCTCTTCTTGAAATTCTAGTTTTTTCTTCAAACTCCATTTGTTTCAGTTGACTCTTATAACTGGTTAGCCTTGTAGTGGTAGTGACTGTTCTGAGCAGTTCTTGGTCCTCCTTTTCTTCATACACCTTTTGCTTCTGTCTTGGAGGTCTGTATGTTGCCTTTTCATGTCGCTGACGCAGATCAATGTAGCTTGGGCCAGCCTCATACTTCGAGGGAATACGGTATGAGTCATATGCTGGAACCTCTTCTCCTTCTTCCTCTTCTTCATACATGGTTCTCTTTGGTGAAGGATGACGCAAAGCAGATAGTTCAAAGCGCACAGGGCTCAGACTCGGTGGAGACGCAGAGAAGCCCAGTTCAAGTTCCTGTTCAAGTTTGAGCCTTTCTTCCTCAGTTTCCTTCATTGATAAGTATTCCTTAACCGGAAGGAGCAGTTCCTCATCAGAAAGGTCACCAAGTGATCGTCGTCTTATTCTGTAGTAAGCGTCCATTTCTGGAGAAGGTGTACGGTGCCGTGCTGGTCTTACAGTTTCCAAGTCATCTTGTGAAACAGATGGAATATGCCATTTTGGCTTGTATTGGTCATTAATTCTTGGTAACGGCACTTCATAGAATTGTTCCCACCTTGAAAGTCGGATACGCTTTAGTCTTTTTTGAGGAATCTTATCCATTGGCTCAGGGAACTCATACTGGTCCCGTAGTTTCTTGTACCATTTCATATCAGAGAAGGGCTTGAAGTGCTTAATCTCCATGTCTTCCTCAAGAGCAGTGGGAGCAAGAACACGAGGTGGAGGAACAACATATGGCATTCTCAACCTCTTTTCCTCTGCTCTCTTCTTTCTCTCTTCTTTTTCCTTTGCTTCCTCAGCTTCCGTCTTTCCCTCCTTGGGGGTAATTGCTGGCTTGAACATAGTTGCAGCCTCTCTCAGTGCCTGCTGTGCAATGGGAGTAAGTGGTGTGACATCTGCGCCAGCAAGAATCTGTGTTAGTCGTACTTTCTTGTCAATCTGTTGCTGTTCGAGAGCTTGTTTCTTCTTCTTTTCATCCTCGCTCTCAAAGTCCTTTTTGACATGTGTTACACGTTCGACCTTAAGTGTGGCTTGACAACTTGCAGAACCGGCTGAATTGGTTGCAGTGACTCTGTATGTGCCAGAATCCTCTGGAAGAGTGTCTCTGATGTGTAAAACAAAGTAGTCCAAGCCCTCATGAACGACCTCGATTTGTGGACCGAAGGCCAGTACCATGCCATCTTTCTCCCATTTAAGTGATGGTAATCCTGACACTCTTATCTCAAATCGGGCACTCTGGCCCTCTCTGCATTCTACGTTTGCCAATAGACGCTTGAACATGGGTCTCAAGGTATTATCGGCGGGTGCAGGACGAGGGACCACAGTGAGACGAGCTTTGCAGCTATCATCACCATACCTGTTACGTGCCACAACAGAGTATTCAGCGTCATCGTCGAGATCGAGTTTGTGAATCACTAACTGATACAGTCCCTTATCACTGATGAAAGTGTATTTTCTGTCATCGTCTCCTGGAGAAAATTTCTGTCCTGATTTCAACCAGATTACACGTGGTTCAGGGTGGACTGTGATGGTGACACCAAACCGAACATCCTCACCGATGTAAGCAGTACGGTTGCACAGTGGGAGAGTGAACTCTGGAGGTCTCTGAAGAAGCCTGGCTGTATCCACTCTACGTTTCACCTTCTTCACAACTTTCTTTGCTGTAAAGAAACTGCGGTATTCTCGGACGCCTTTGACAAAGAGCTCTGCATATCCACTGTCCTCACCATATTCATTAACGATTTTGCATCTGTAAGTGCCATCATCTGCTCTACTGATACCTTTGATAGTTATGGTGGCAAGCCCTTCTTCATAATAAATTTCATATCTGGCCCCTTCCTCAAGTTGTCTGACCCCACAGTACCATGTAACCTCAGTACTGCTATCATAATTCTCAATGTTGCAAATAAACTTGATATCATCGCCTTCATCTACAACACCATGTTTAATCTGCCCAGCAACTGGACCATGTTCAAATGGTGCAATCTTTGCTTTGGCAATTGTTACACCTCTCTGACTTCTGAAAGCCCCACCACTGGCGACACGAGCAGATGAGACAACTGTGTTCCATTCTTTCTTCACCATAGCTTGGTAGTATCTCTTGTGTCTTGTGGTCTTGATTGGCTTAGTGCTAAGTTCCTCTGTGCTCTTGGTCAACCAAGGATGATTCAATGCCTCAGCAGCCGTCATGCGATGTTTGCGATCTTTATTTAGAAGGCGGTTAATGAAGTCTAATGCCTCAACACTTACGTCTTTGAAGGACTCATCCTCAAAACTGTATTCAGCATTGGAGATGTTGTCAATTGTTTGTTGATTCGTTTCTGCAATGAAAGGATTGAGTCCTCTCAGAAGGACATAGACCAGAACGCCAACAGACCACATATCTGTGACAGTGCTAACCATCTCATTTTGATGGATTTCAGGTGCACAGTATTCAGCTGCGGTGAACTGAATCTTTATTTGGTCTCCAGGGGTAAGATGTCTAGCCTGTCCCAGTTCAATTATTTTGACATTGGTTCCTCTTCTTGTGGTGTACACGATATTCTCGGGTCTGATATCAAAATGACCGTAGCTCTTGCTGTGGAGATGCTCAAGGGCTTCACACACTTGCTTAATGTAATTAACAATGACAGATTCATTGAGGAGGAAGTCAGGCATACTAAGGCGCTCAAATATGTCAACCCCAGAGATAAACTCATAGATCATGACTAGTTCTTCAGGACTGTCGAATGACTCGTGGAGTAACAAGAAATTTTTATGACGTGCCAAATTGAGGGTTGCAATTTCTTTCTTCACTATTGCTTGATCAGCCCCTCTCACTTTGACAAATTTGGCCATAAAAGTCCTCTCAGAACTAATTTCAACACATCGATGAACAATGCCGAACTTCCCGCGGCCAAGCTCTTCAGCAATCATGTATTTGTTGTGCAAATTCTTGGCCTCTGAATGTGGAGCTTTACCCGCAGACACAGACATGGTATCAACCACTTCTTCATCATAATTAAGGACTCTTGACTTGTCTTCTTTTGTCACAACAGGTCCACTTTGCTCAGACGGTGCACTTTGACCAAATTTATTCTCTGCTATTACACGGAATTGGTAGCTGGTCTTTCCAAACAGATTGGTGACAGTGTAGTGAGTGTCACGTGACTGGGCAACACGAATCCATCTCTCTGCTGTGGTGGCACACTTTTCTACAATATAGTTTGTAACTCTGCTTCCACCATCACTAGCAGGTGCCACCCAGTCCAGAGTTACAGAATCCCTAGAAACATCACTGGCTTTGATACCACGAGGTGGATCAGGCACATCTGCAACATCGAGTTCGACTGTTTGCTGGTCGATGCCAAATCTGTTCTTTGCACAGACAATATAGAAACCAGCATCTTTCCTTTCTACTCCATTTGGAAACACTAAAGCTGTAAATGATCTTGTGACAATTACTTGATAATAGCCATTATTATCAATAAGGTCTTGTCCTTTCTGCCATGTGATAACTGGATCTGGTTTCCCACTGAATGGAATCTTGATGTTCACAATCTCGCCACGAAGAGCATGGATAGCCTCTTTATCTTGCAAATTCTTAGGTAAATGAATCTTTGCAGGTACTGAAAAAAAAATACATTAGATTAAATTTCTTCATGACTGAATTACTTAATGAAACAGATAATGCAATGTATCTGTACTGAAAACTTACCTTCAACATCCAAAGAAACGGTAGCAGAGATAGAACCTCCCTGGTTTGTTGCTCTAATCTGATAAACAGTTGAGTCTTCCTCATCAGCATTAGCAATAACAAGTTGATGATAACCTCCCTTGAATTCTTGGATCTTGATTTTGGTTCCATCCGCTTGAATTTCTTTGCCACGCTTGAACCATTTGATCACTGGTTTGGGCCTTCCTGTTATCTTGCAAACAAATGTTGCATTGCTCTTGTATTTGACACTCATGTTCCGTAGGTCTTCTTTGAAGGCTGGAGCATATATTTCAACTTCAGTCTTTGGAACAACAGGATCAGACTCTTCACTGTATTCACTCTCTCCACCAAGGTTTTCACATTTCACACGGAAAACGTACTCTACCCCTTCTGTAAGGCCCTTAACTGAGAAAACCGTCTGGTGGATTTCATCTGTGGTTACAGCAGTCCATTCAGCCTTCTTCTTTTCTTTCTTCTCAAGACAGTAGTTCTTGATCTTGGAACCTCCATCACTAAGAGGTGGTTTCCAAGACACAATGCAGGAGTTTTTGGTCATTCCAGAAGCAGCTGGTTTCAGTGGTGCTCCTGGTTTATCTGTAACCAAAAAGGACATGTTTAGGTAAATGATGCTGAGAGTTTTCCCTTGGCAAGTGTTTCTTGTTTCTTAATATTTCTTGACTTACCCAACTGACTCTTGATAAGAATAGCAGATGGTGTCTCTAATGGTTCACTGTTGCCATAACGGTTTTGTGCAGAAGCACGGAAGAAGTAGCCTTCATTTTCCACAAGATTGGGAATGCGACATGAAGTGCCTGTTATAGATGATGACACAAGTTGCCACTCTGCACCTTCTTTGTCTTCTCGCTTCTCCACAATGTAGTTTGTGATCATTGTTCCGCCGTCATCTTTTGGTGCCTTCCAACTTATGATTACAGAGTTCTTCAGTAATGCTTCAAGTACAATAGGACCTTCTGGCATGTCAGGCTTGTCTGTTGACAAAATAATAACAGGTTATTTGCAAAAAGTAAATACATTTTTATTTATTCGTTTATTAACTGAAAAACATGAATGAATTGAAAATACCTAGGATTTCAAGCTGGGTGACTGTGTCTGCAGCGCCAAAGTGGTTGTTAATTCTGATTCTGTACTTTCCACCATTCACCCTGCGTTGAACATTCTTCAGAATTAAGTGGGTGTAATGCTCTGTATTCTCAATACTGACATTCTCAGAAGACTCAACAGCTTTGGCTCCATGCAGCCACATGATCTTGGGCTCAGGTCGGCCAATGTATACAGCATGAATACGCACAGTGGTACCACATCCTGCAAAGATTTTGTCTTTCAATGGGACAGGGAATCGTGGTGCTGCTTCCAGAACCAAAGTGCCGCTGGTCTCACATTCACCAGCTTCATTGACAGCCTTGCATGTGTACAAGCCCTCATCTTCCTGTTGGTCTGTTGAGACTGTAAGTGTATGGTTACGACCGTCAGAGGTTGCAGCATATTTGCGTCCTTCTTTGATTTCCTTTCCACCCTTGTACCATTTGATTTCGGGCACAGGTCTTCCAATTATCTGACATTTTAGAGTGGCAGTCTGGCCAAGTTTGGCAGTAACTTCATCCATCTCCTTTCTGAGGCCTGGTTTACTTCCAACTGTTAAAAGAAAAACATATTTGTTGAAGGGAACGCATTTTTCAGAATGTACATTGAAAATATTAACTTCAGCAACGATTATACATACCACTCAGTTTAGTTCTGATTCCAGTAGCAGTCCTGCGAGGTCTGCTGATTCCTGTTTCGTTTTCAGCAAATACTCTAAACTCGTATTCAGTGGCCTCTTGTAAAGCTCCCTGAGTATACTCTTTGTCCTTGGAGCGTTCCCTGTTGCACTTTGTCCAGGTGCTCTCTCCTGATTTTCTGCACTCAACCCAGTAGCCAAGGACTGGCTTTCCACCATCGCATTCAGGAGCCTCCCAGCGAATGGTGATGTAGTCTTTAGCAACCATTACTGTGTCTATCTCACCTGGTTGGCTTGGTTTGTCTGAGACAGAGAATTGAGTGATAACAGTTTAAGTAATACTAATAACAATAATCACTTTAGGACATAGGAATCCATTTATAATAATATTTATATATATAATATTGCCTTACCAAATGGATCTTTGCATACGACAGAATCTGATGCAGGTCCAGGTTCACTCTCTCCAATATCATTTACAGCAATCACATGGAAGTGATATTCTGCGTCAGTGTTGAGTCCAGTAAGAGTATACATTGTGGAAGTGATCTTCGATTCATGACGAACCCACTTATCAGATGAAACCTCTTTGTATTCAATGAAGTATCCAGTGATGGGAGATCCACCATCATCTTTAGGCTTAGTCCAAGCCAAAGCAGCGGAGTTCTTAGTGACATCCATTATTTCTGGGGGTGTATTTGAGGCCTCTGGCACACCTATTTATTTAAAAAACATTCAATATTTATATTTTTGATTATCCTTATTTAATATTTTTTTAATAAATAGGTGAAAGAATACTTACAGATTGGAGTCTTTGGTACAACAGGCTCTTCAGATTTAAGGGAACTGCTGATTCCAAACCTATTTTCTGCTGTGATCTTAAAGTGGTACTCAGCATTTTCCTGGAGTCCTTTAACCACCAGGGAGGTGTCAACCACTCGTGAGTCCACAGTGTACCAGGCCGCCTTTTGTGCATCGCGTCTCTCCACAATGTATCCAAGGATTTCTGTACCACCGTCATCTTTTGGTGGTTTCCAGCTCACTCGAACAGAATGAGCCTGGATATCGTCGAATCCAAGTGGACCTTCGGGTGCTGATGGACGGCCAATTATCTTAACTTTGATCTGCACTATTTTTTTGCCACATTTGTTTTCAAGATGGAGAACGTATACACCAGAGTCGGACTTTTCAGCATTCTTGATTACAAGTTCAGTAACGTCTTCACTGGAAGCAATCATTGCACTTTCACAGATCTCAGCTCCATCCTTTGTCCATTTGCAAACAGGTGTTGGTTTGCCTTTGATTGGAACTGATAGTTTGATGACTGCTCCATGTCTGACAACAAAGACATCTTTGTACTTAGCTTCAAGATCGAAACTTGGAGGTTCTGAAATAAAAAAAAATTAAATGAATGAGACTCGTGGATAAGTACTATTGGTTAAGTTGTTAATAAAACAGACAGGTGTAAAAAATTTAAATAGCTGATAAAGGACAACCATACCAAGCATCTCTTTCACCATGACTGCTCCTGGCACTTCAGCAGGTTCACCTGGTCCGCCAGCATTACAGGCCATAACTCTGAATTTGAACTCCTCTCCTTGGGGCATTTTGGTTAAAGTGTATTCACATATCATTGATGGTGTGGTATTACACTTGATCCAGGCTAGAGAACCAGTCTTCTGCATCTCAATCAGATAACCGGTAACCTTAGAACCACCTTCTTCATCAGGTGGAGTCCAGGCCAGGGACACAGATGTCTTTGTGGTCTCTGTGATTCTGGGGTTCTGAGGTGAGCCCGGTGGGTCTGTAGGGGTTAATAATGGTAATGCTTGACTAATCTATACATTTTCACATATTATGATTGACCTCCATTCAATCTACAGAAAATATCCAGGATGAAAAATATACTTACCAACTGGATCAGTTGCCACAGCAGGCTTGGAAAGTAGACTGGGTTTACCAACACCTCTGGCATTGATGGCCGTCACTCTGTGCTCATATTCGAGACCCTCAATAAGACCAGTGGATCTGTACCTTGTCATGGTCACAGGGTTCTTATTTGCACGCACCCATCTGTCAGCTCTGACTTCTTTGCGCTCAATGATATAGCCAGATACTTCTAATCCACCATCCTCATCTGGTGGCTCCCATGCAATGGTCATGCCATCACGAGATACATCGAACACTACTGGTCGGCCTGGTGGTCCAGGAATGGCTGCCATGATAGAAATGATTCAAATTAGTGGAACTAGTTGTACAATTTTACAATGGTACATAAATATGAAGAAAGAATTTTCCTTACATTTGGAACTCCTGCATTCCACAATTTCAGACTGCAAAAACTCTCCAGTACCGTAGCGGTTGGCTGCTGCTACACGGAAGACATATTCGTCTCCTTCTGTTAATCTGTCAAACTTAAATATGGGTCTGCTGACTGATTCAGAGACAGGTACCCATCCTGGACGATGTGCATCACGTTGCTCAATCACATAGTTAGAGACAGGGGCACCGCCATCTCTCTCTGGTGGGTTCCAGCTTATTGTAACTGAAGTTGCATCAACCTCATCGAACTGAATTGGTCCTTGAGGTTGATCAGGTTTGGCTGTAGATGAAAATGGGTTTTTTTAGTTCTTTTCCCAAGTTTTTCAAGTTACAAATTTTGAAACAAAATCAAGTGTGACAGTCTAGGGGATGACTTACATAGAATGATAACTTTGATTTTTTCTGTAGCCACTCCTGTAGTATTCTTAACTTCAAGCACGTACTCCCCAGAATCCTCGATGGTGGTGTCAAGAACCGTTAGCTTAGTGAACTTCCCAGTTGATTGGATCTTCACTCGTTCTTGTACCTTTAATCTATTGTCCTTGAAGAACCAAGAGCAAACTGGAGGCGGTCTTCCGATGATTGGCAGATTAAGTTCAAGGGGTTTGCCAGACAAAACACTGATCATCTTCTGTGGAATGCTTGACAGGTTGACCACTGGCATAACTGAAATGGAAAGATACATATGATTAAAAAAATTATACTTTATGTTCTGCATTAAATACTCAGTATTAGGTCAATTTTACTGATGTTGAAATTATATGAATTAAAACTGTAGATTTGCATATTTATAGGCATATGCACCTTAAATGCTCTTTATTTAATGCAAAAGCAACATAATTTTCAGTACTCACAGGAGAAATTATTCACTTTTTAAAAACATATTATTATGGCTTAAGTCATGTTAGATTAGCTTTATTACTGTTATTGTAAGCTGTTGTTTCTATTAGGTGGGGCTTAATTAAATTGTTCTTTTTTATTTTGATCCCAAAAAAATCATTATAAGGCTTCTTTTTGTGTGGGATACAAATTCTACAGCTTTAACTATTTACCAGTTGGTCGTCTTAAGATCTGTGTAAACAAATTATTATTTAACTGTAATTAAATTGTTGGAAAAAAAAACAATGGAGTAAACTTTGTATTGTCCTATAGCTTTTTCTGCTTGAACTGTTGATTGAAATAATAGTATCTAGAAAATAATTAATGCAGACAGAGATGATCTGGTTCCTAAGTAACAGTTAGCAGCAGCCCAAAATGTACATTAAATAATCAAAAAGTTTAGTAATTACCTCTTTGTTCTTGTACTGTCACAGCAGTGACAGTTTCTTTGGGCTCACCCACTCCTCTGCTGTTGACAGCACGTACCCTGAAGAGGTACTGCTCATTTTCATTTAATTTATCAATGGTGAATTCGAAATCTGTTAATTTCAAAGTGACGACTTTCATCCATTTGTCTGTACCAGCCTTACAAGCTTCAACAATATAGCCTGTGATCCTGCTGCCTCCATCGTGTTCAGGTTTCTCCCATCTAAGAGTTACAGAAGACTTAGTGACATCTGCAACTTCCAGCTTCAGTGGTGGCAGAGGCACTTCACACACCAGTATAGCTTCTGGTGTCTCACGAGGTTCCCCTATACCGTAGATGTTTTCGGGCAAAACTCTGAAGTAGTAGAGCATTCCCTCTTCCAGCCCTGCAATTTTGTATGATGTCTTGCTGCATTTGGAGGTCACTGTTTTGAAGGCTCTTGTTGATGTTTCTCTTCTCTCAATGATGTAATTGCTAACAGGTGCTCCACCGTCAACCTCAGGAGCATCCCAAGTAATATGAGCAGAGTCTTTAGTGAGCTCTTTCATTTTAATTGGACTTGTTGGACCAGGGGTATCTAAAAAACAAGAAAAAGAAGCTCATTATACTACTATAATACCGTTTGGCCAATATACAGCATGTTGCATATATTTTAATCTAATATTTATGATGAAATACACTAAAACATACCATAGATCTTCACAAGAATACTAGCATCCTTCTTGCCAGCTGGATTAGAAGCTTCGATAGTGTATTTTCCAGCATCATAACGGTGCACCTTATCAATAATAAGGGTTGTGGCAGTATTGGTCACTTCAATGAAGCCACGGTTCTGGAGATCGACACCAGGTTTGCTCCATGTGATAGCTGGGAACGGTCTTCCAGTAATAGTAATGTGAAGACGGAGAGAACCTCCAGCTCTAAGGCAAATTGTCTTCTTCAGATCATCAGGAAGCTCTAGATCAGGAATTTCTGAGAATAGAAATTAGATTTAGTTGGCAAAGAAATACACAAATACTTACTAGAGGAAAACACATTCATTTTTGACATTAACTGTAAACTCCGTAAACTTACCAATTCTTTCAACAGGCTCTACCTCCGCACATGTATCACTGAAGTCACCTGTTCCATTGACGTTGACCGCGGAAACTCGGAAGTAATACTTTTTGCCAGGTGACAGACCGCCCACTGTATACTCTGTGTTTCTAATGGTCTTCTCATGGGTCTTGGTCCATTTTTCTTCACCATGTTCTTGCATTTCAAGAATATAACCGAGAACATCAGCACCACCATCATCCACTGGTCTTGCCCATGCAAGACTAATGCTGTCCTTGTGTGTGTCTGTTACACGTGGAATTGAAGGAGCATTTGGCTTGTCTGTAGAGGAAATTTGTCACAATTACTTTTTTCAAATTCCATTATAACATATAAGCATATAAAAGGCTTTTTTGTGAATAATGTACCTGTTGGAAGTCTGCAGACAGCATACATGGACACCTCACTGGGCTCACTGTCACCGGCAGCATTCATGGCTGTGATACGGAACTGGTAGATGTTGCCCACTTGCAGACCCGTAACCTTGAAGGATGTGTCCTTAAGAATCGTATCTCTGTTGACCTTGACCCATCTGATGCTCTTCCTCTCTTTCTTCTCAATCAAGTAGTTTGTGATCTCACTACCTCCATCATTTTCAGGTTTTAGCCACTCAATTGTTGCAAAATCTTTTCCAACAGCCAGGATTTCTGGTGGTCCCGGAGGTGAGGGGACAGCTGCAGATGAACAAGAGCTTTAATCAACAACTCTTTCTGATTAATATTACATTCAGAGTCATTTTTGTTCAATGTTATACTTACTGAACGAATTTCTGGCAATGATTGGTGAAGACTGCAGTGTCACACCTGCTCCATACTTGTTCACACCTTTCACTCGGAAAATATATTCATTGTTTTTGAAAAGTCTGGTAATGTCACAAGTGAGGGCCTTGCATTCTGCATCCATGATGACCCAGTTGAGTCTGTTGGTGTCTCTCCTCTCCACAATATAGTGTGTGATGGGGTCACCACCATTCTCAAGTGGCTCCTTCCAGGATAATTTGCATTTCTCCTCAGTCACACTGCTTACTGTAATCTCCTGGCATGGGCCCGGGGTGTCTTAAAAAGAACAGATGCAAGAACATTGTTTGAAGGACATTTATGGCCGACTTAAACTGTTCTTTGATATTCCATATACAGTACTGTGCAAAAGTCTTAGGCACCCAAGAAAATTATATTTGAAAGCTTTTTTCCTCCAACAAAACGTTAATATTAGCACCTTTGTAATTGACAGTAACGCAATAAACACCGACTTTATGTGTCAATGTGTTGGCTTCGATATTTCCAGATCTCTCCTCATGGAAGCCCATTGTTACTTGTAATTGTGATCAAATCCCTGGTCTCAATCAGTCTTTCCTTACATTAAATCAGGTTCTGTTGGAGTTTCACATGTCCATGCAATGGCTGGAAGCCTGTAGAGGAGCTATGGAACCAAACCTGTTCTTCTAACCAGCTCACAACATCTCAATGACTTTTTACAAATCTTTACACAGATCAATCTCTTGATCCTTTTTCTGTTTCACTTAACTTCTGAGAGAAAAGTTTTTGCACAGTACTGTATGTGTATTGTTTACATTTTTAAGGAAATGCAATTATTATACTTACCAAGCACTTTTACATTGACTTCAGCTGTTTTGGTTCCACTGGCATTCTTCACTGTGAGAACATACGTTCCGGTGTCATCTCTATCACAGAACTTAATGATTGCTAGAGCCCGGGTGCTAGAATACTGAAGACAGTATTTCTCACAATGATCTAGCTCCTTCTCCCCCTTGGCCCAGCAGACTTTTGGATCAGGCTTACCACCAACGGCAGCATCAAGAACAAGGTCTGAGCCTGCTCTGATTGTAACTGTGTCTGCAAGAAGTTTGCTGTCCAATTCTGCTTTTGGAGGAACTGCAAAATAAAAAAGAGAATGTTAGAGATGTATTGTTAAAGAGTAGCAATGCACTACCATCTTAGCAAAAAAAGGAACTTACTGTATTCTGCTTTGCAAGTCACTGCTCCTGTTGAAACTGATGGCAAGCTGTGCACACCGTTGGTATTCTTGGCAATCACATGGAACTCGTATACTTCTCCTTCTCCCAGAGCAGTAATGGTGAAGTTTGTATCAGTTACATTAGTGTAATTACACTTTAGCCAGCGACCTTCTCCAGAGATAGTGTATGGCTTGCGCTCAACAATGTAACCTACAATTGGGCTTCCGCCATCATTCAGTGGCACAGTCCACTTAATTGAAACTGTTGATCTTGACACATTTGTCACTTCTGGCTTTCCTGGGGAATCTTGAGAGATACATTTAAAAATCAGCATGTTTGCAAAACTAAACAAAATGTGGAAGTACACACTTTTAACTATACAGGGGATCCTCGACTTACGACATACTTGACTTATGAAAATTTGTGGTTATGTGGTGGCAGAGGCACTTCACACACCAGTATAGTGGTTGTGAAAAGTGAAAGTGAAAAGTGAAAGTACTTTTAATAGTCAAAAAAATGCAGTAAAGAGTGGGTGATGTGGGTGAATGTTACCCTCTGGTGGACTGACACAGGAATGGCCCAAGGGCAAAACACAGTAGACACTTATGTAAGGGACTTACGATACACGATGAGGAACAGAACCCTGTCGTAAGTCAAGAACCCCTCTGAATTTTAAGTTTTAGGCTATTTATTGTTGAACTTACCAACTGGGTTTTGAGCTACAGCTCTCTTCGATGCCTCACTTGCTTTGCTGAGGCCAGCATTATTCATTGCGTACACTCTGAACTGGTACTCAAGACCTTCACTAAGATTTTCCACCTTGTAGTAACAGTCGAAGCATGGAATGGTGTTTTCTCTGACCCAGAGAATAATGTTGCGCTCCTTCTTCTCAATCCAGTACCCAGTGACCTTACTACCACCATCATGGAATGGTTCTTCCCAACGAATACTCATGCTATTAGCACTGACAGCAAACACTTCTGGCCTGGTTGGAGGTCCTGGTGGAACTGTGGGATAAAAAAGTATTAAATAAAATTAGCCTTGAAAATGTAAGTGCTATTATGTAATAGTTTATAAAAGTTATAATAGTCTTCCAGTTTTGCTTACCAAATGGATGCTCTGCAACAATTGTCTCAGACTCTGTTGGTTTGCTCACTCCAAATCTGTTTTCAGCACAAATACGGAAAGTGTACTGCATATATTTAGTCAGATGTGAAACGTGGAAAGATGTGCGTTTCACACTAGAGTTAACAAGCTGCCAGGCAGTAGAGCCTGATTCACGCTTCTCAACAATGTAGTTGGTGATCTCCGTTCCACCATCATCTTCAGGCTCATTCCAGGTCAATTTACAAGACTCAGAAGTAATTGAGGAAATCTCAATAGGGCCCTCTGGAGGACTGGGTCTACCAATTACATTAACAGTGACAGTGAAAGTTTTCGCACCAGTGACATTCTCAAGGGTAAGGAAGTACCGTCCTCCATCACCTCGCATGCTCTCTTTGACTGTCAGTGTGGTCCTATTTTTGGATGTCTTGATTGAAACTCTGTCGGTTTCCTTGAGTCTCATTTCCTCAAGCTTCCAAATAACCTTTGGAGCTGGTCTGCCACTAATTGGTACATCAATCTCAAATGAACTGCCGGTCTTACAATTGATGAGCTGGTTGGTAATGCCACTGAGATCTGCAATTGGTTCAATACGAGGTTCTTTAACAATGACAGAAGAGAATGCTTCTCTGGGTGCACTGAAGCCAGCGTCGTTCTTTGCTTTGACACGGAAATCATATTCCGTGCCTTCGGTTAAGCCTTCAACTACGAGGCTCAAATTTTTGGTAGAGCCACCAACAACCCATTTATCGGTTCCCTTTGCTTTGGTCTCAACACAATAAGCTGTGATACGACTGCCGCCATCATGTTCAGGCTTCAGCCAAGCAAGTGTGACTGTTGTGTCCGTGGTATCAATAATGTCTAGTCTCTTTGGTAAAGCTGGTTCAGCTGTGGCAATAATTGGATCAGGCATTTCATGAGCTTCACCCAAGCCATACTGATTTTCTGATAGGACCCTGAAGAAGTAAGGTACTCCTTCCAGAAGATCACAAACTCTCAAGCTTGTTTGAGTACACTTAGGTGCTGCCTCTGTCCATGTACGTCGGCTGGCTTCGCGCTTCTCTACAAGATAGTGATGAACACGTGCACCACCATCATTGAGTGGTGGCTCCCACATGAGTGTAAGGGCTCCCCTTGTAACATCCTTGAAAATAAGAGGACCTGGAGCTCCAGGTGTGTCTAATACTTTAACTATAATAGTTATAGACGTACTGCCACTGCTGTTCTCAAGAGCAAGGGTGTATTTTCCGCTGTCATTTCGTGTACAGTTCTCCAATGACAAAGAAGTGAAAGTTTCTGTGGTAGTTATATCTGCCATAACACCAAGTTCTCCATCCATCTTTGTCCATGAAGCACTGGGGGCTGGCTTTCCTTTAAAGGCAATGCGGAGACATACACTGCTTCCACTCTTGACAATGTGTGTTTGTTTGAAGCTTGCATCAATTTCAATCGTGGGTGCGGCCAGTCTGTCCACAGCTTGTGCTGGTTCAGAAATCTCTTTTGCTTCACCCTTTCCAATAGCATTGACTGCGATGATGCGGAATGAATACTCCGTACCTGTTTCCAAACCAGTTGCAGTGTACCTTGTGACTGGGCAGAGATCTTCATTGATTCTATGCCATTCTTTTTCAGATCCCTTGCACATCTCGATGATGTACCCATGAATTTCCATACCACCATCATAGCCCGGCCTGGTCCATTCCAGACTCACAGATGTGTTGGTGGTGTCAGTCACATTAACAATAGAAGGAGCATCTGGCTCTTCAGTTGGCTCTGCACATTTAATAGGCATGGAGATATTGCTTGGAGCTCCAACTCCAGCATCATTAACTGCATAAACACGGAATTCATATTCCACATTCTCAATTAGATGAGTCACTCTGTGTGCAGCCTCAGTTATAGGTTTTCTAGTTAAGACCTTTAACCAGCGCCCAGTCTTCTTCTCACGTCTTTCGACAATGTAATGCTTAACTGGATTACCACCGTCATTCGTTGGTGGAGCCCAGTTGATTGTAATACTCTCTCCGTCAACAGCTGTTGCATCAGGAGTACCAGGAAGGTCTGGGGTGGCTGCAGGAACAAAAAAACATATTTTAAGGAATTTTATGAACAAAATTTGCTGCTGACTTTTACTGTAACAAGATCATAGGATGAGAACTAAAGGTAAACTTACTGTACTGCATTTGGGCAATGACAGGAGCAGAGTCCAGTGGTCTACTGACACCAAACCTGTTGACTGCTGAAACACGGAACTGATACTCGTTGGTCTTAATCAGCTTGGTGGCGTTGTATGTGGATTTCTCACACTGATCTGTGACCAGTGTCCAGGAAATTTTGGAGGTCTCACGCTTCTCAATTACATAATGAGTGATCTCAGAGCAACCATCATTCTCTGGTGGATTCCAGGAAAGTGTTACTTTGCCTTCTGAGATGTTTGTGAAGACAATAGGTCCAACAGGCTCTCCAGGTGTGTCTAAAAATATCAGCATAGTAAGAGGGAATAAAGGAAATGCAGTAAAGAAAGAACGGGACTAAGAAAAGTTGTTATACTTACCAAAGACTTCAACTTTCATTTGCTCCTTTTTGGTTCCAGAAGGATTCTTGGCTTCTACGGCATAAATGCCACGGTGAGAGCGGTCTGCATCTCTGATAAAGAGAGTGCTCGATCCAGCAATTGTTGTGATGTCTGCATTCTTTTTCGTCAATTCCACATCATCCCTGAACCATGTGACCTTGGGTGTTGGCCTTCCTGTGATTGTGACTTTAAGCCTGAGGATTTCTCCTGCTGTAATAGCAACGCCTTCAAAGTACTCCTTGCCAAATTCAATGTTTGGAGAGACTGTATGGGGCAGAAAAATTAAAATACCCGCATTTTAATATTAAAGAACATCAATATTCTGATATTTATAATAAAGGTGGGGATAAAATGTACTGCACATATAATGTACTTACAGTTCTCGTCTCTGATGAGTACATAGCCAGAAGACTGAGAAGGTGGGCTTACGGTGCCAATGGCATTTCTTGCTGTAACTCTGAATTCATAGCGCTCACCACAAGATAGCCCGGTTACTATAAACTCAGTGTCAGGTACATCTGAGAAGTTGGTCTTGAGCCAACGACCTTGTCCTTGACGCTTCTCAACATTGTAGGCAACAATTTTGCTTCCACCATCCCTTTTGGGTGCATCCCATTTTAGTTTCACAGATTCACTTGTCACATCAACATAGTCAGGAGTTCCAGGAGGATCTAAAAAAAAGACATAATGTAATGTTTAGGAAGAGTTTTGTATCGTTTTTGAATCAACATCAAATATATTAATAAGTTTAAATAAATTCTCACCAACAGGAGAAACAGCCATGTTTGCTTTGCTCTCATCACTCATACGACTGAATCCGGCATCATTTTGAGCATATACCCTGAACTGGTATTGCAGGCCTTCAATTAGACCAATAACCCTGAATTCTGTTGCAGTGACCAAGACTACATTGACCTTCTGCCACATGATGCTGTTCGTTTCTTTCTTTTCCACATGGTATCCAAGTACTGGACATCCACCATCAAAAATAGGTTTCTCCCATTGAATTGTCATTCCATCATTGGTAATGTTGTAGACAAATGGCATTCCTGGGGGACCTGGTGGTCTGAACTCATGCTTGGCGATGACATTTTGTGAAACCAGAGGCTCACTTATACCATACCGATTCTCTGCGCATACCCTGAACTGATACTGGATTCCTTTGATTAAGTTGGGTACCTTGAACGTTGTTCCAATCACACTTGAACAAGCCATCTTCCAGTCTGTCTGAGAGGTGTCACGTTTTTCCACGCAGTAGCAGGTGATGTCTCCACCTCCATCATCATTGGGCTCATCCCAAGATATCGTTATACTTTCTGCTCTGACCTCATCCAAGCGAATGGGTCCAATAGGTCTGGAAGGTGGGCCAAGGGTGATGACCTGTATATGGAAAGATTTTCTAGAAACTTTGTTGTCAAGAGTAAGTGTATATTTGCCACCATTCTCTTTTTCCACATTCTTTATCATCAGGGTTGCCTTGTTCTCGGTTTTCTTGAAGCGAATCTTTTCACTTTCTTTTAGTGGCAGGTTGTCCTTCAGCCAGAAAATAGCTGGTCTTGGTTTCCCTTTGTATGGCAACTCAATGTGGACATTGTGGCCAAGACGCACACTGACCTGTCCGTCGGGATACTCCTCAAGGTTTGCCTCTGGTGGTATGATATAGTCTTTTACCTTAATTGGACCAATCTCTGTAAAATCACTGTTGCCCTTCTCATTCACGGAGCAAACTCTAAAGAACATCTCTGTGAGTTCCTTAAGTTTTGTGACCTCATGCTCACAGTGCTTGTTTGTGCCAGCAGGGGCCCAGTCTTCTTCACCTTGAATCCTCTTTTCAATGATGTAGTCAGTTATAATGCTACCACCATCATAATCTGGCTTGTTCCACTGTAGCGTTACTGATGTCTTTGAGGAATCTTTCATAGCTAGATCTTTAACAGGACCTGGTTTCTCAGTGGCTTTAACTGGTTCTGCTGTATCACGTGGATCACCGACTCCATTCTCGTTTTCTGCTGATACACGGAAGAAGTATGATGCCTTCTCAGAGAGCTCCTCAATCACATATGTAGTCTCCATGCATTTGTTTGTTACAGAAGCATATGTGCGTTTCGAAGAGTCTCTCTTCTCAACAATATAGTTAGTGATTTCAGCGCCACCATCAAGTAGAGGAGGTTCCCATAAAAGCGTCACTTTGCCACGAGTGACATCCTTCAAGACCAGGTTTCTACATGCAGAAGGAGAGTCCTGTACCTTCACAGATACGGTCAATGATTTTGCCTCGCCTACACCATTTGATATCTCAATAGTGTATTTACCAGTATCATTTCGAGTTACTTCTGAAATTAATAGGCACGATGAGTTATGAGTGGTGTGAATGACATATTTAGGATCATTATCAATGTTTTGCTCTTCTTTCTTCCAGGAAACACTTGGAGCAGGTCTACCCTTGAGAGGCACCATGATCTCAATATCTTTTCCAGCTTTCACAATGTAATGAGTTCTCATTGCAACATCTGGGTCAACCTGGGCCTCCTCTGCAAAAGAGACAAACATAATAAATAATAAATGTTATTGCATTAGAAATCAAACTGTGTATTAGAAAAGCATCCATCATTGCGATTATGTACATACCAAGAATATCTTTAGCTTGGACTGGTTCCTCCATCTCTATTGGGTCTCCACGTCCAGCGCAATTCAAACCAGATACTCTGAAGAAGTAGTCGACATCTGGTTTAAGATCTGATGCAACATACTCAGTGGTTCTGACTTCACCCTTTTGGCTGATCACTTTCCATTCTCCTTCCTCACCAATCTTTTTCTCCACAACATAGCTAGTGATTTCACTACCACCATCATATTCAGGCTTGGACCAACCAAGAGTAATTGATGTTTTTGTTGAGTCAACAACCTTCAGCTTAGTTGGCTCAAAGGGTGTATCTGTAACAACATGCACAAACCAGGTATAAGAAACACTAGCTAAATTAATTTATTTATATTTCACTATCAGAATGCAGATAATAAAATAGATTATATAAATAATAATGTGATGATAAAATTACAAATACACACCAACAGGATCAGCAGCTTTGTAAAAGTCCGACACATCTGAGAATGGGCCTTCTCCAGCTTTATTGATTGCACATACACGATACTGATATTCATTTCCTTCAGTCAGGTGATAGACTTTGGCTGTTGTGTCGCTGATCGGGTCTTTGTAAACCTTAATCCAGCGCAGGCTCTTCTTGTCACGTTGTTGTAAAGAGTAGCCTGTAACAGTGCTACCACCATCCAATCCTGGTTTGTCCCATACAATTTTCATTGATGTTCTGGTGATTTCTGTTGCCTCTGGTGTGGCAGGCTGTCCAGGAGTAACTGAATAAAAAAAAAATTTAATGTAGAAATGTATTATTATTATTATTTTTCAATGGGCTTTACTTATATTTCGTAACAATAATAGCTATAATTTATTACCGAAAGCATTCTTGGCAATGACAGGTTCAGACTCCAAAGAATCTCCAGCTCCAAATTTATTCACTCCTCTCACTCGGAAGACATATTCACTTCCTCTGACCAACTTTTGGACAGACACTGTGCAGTTCTCCATGGAATCAGAAATGGTTGACCAAACGGCTCGGCTCGTCTCTCTTTTTTCCACTATATAATGGGTCACTTTGGATCCTCCCTCATCTGCTACTGGTTCCCATGCAATAGTTATGTTGTCAGCAGTCACTGATTTGAACTCAATATTTCCAGCTGGGGGGCCAGGTTTGTCTACAAATGGTGAAAAAAGAATAACACATAAAAAATTCAATTGAAAACTGGTTACAGAGGATGAAATAAATGCATTTTAAGTGTACATACCCAAAATTAATATTCTGATAGAGGCAGACGCCGTGCCAAACACATTCTTGATCTTCATTTCGTATGTTCCAGTATGGAAACGAGTAGCATCTTTGATAAGGATGCCAGATGAATCAGTCGTGCTCTCAATTGAAAGCTGTGAACTTGACACTAATTCCTTTCCATCCTTGAGCCATTCAATTGTTGGCAAAGGCTTGGCAATAATTCCTAGTCTTATCTTGACAGAAGCCCCAGCTTTATATTGTACAACGTCCAAGTACTCGGGGGGCAAGTCGATTGTCGGGACACCTAAAAAGGGTAACAGTGCTTAAAATTATATCTAAGTATTTAATCAGCACATAAGCGTGTAAAAAAGAGACCATTTGATTAATTCTGTATGAAAACTACAATACTCACCAGAAACATCAACGCAAGTTACTGGTCCAGCAATAAGAGATGGGTTGCTTACAGAGCCAACGGCATTCTTTGCAAAGACTCTGAATTCATATGACTGATTCTGTGTTAAACCTGAGACATTGAAATTAGTTTCAATGACGTTGGTAAAGTTAGCCTTTGTCCATCTGCCATTTGGAGCATCCCTTCTCTCAACCATGTAGCCAGTGATCTTGCTTCCACCGTCAAATGAGGGCTTCTGCCAGACAAGGCTAACCGAGCTCTTCGTAATCTCAGAGATTCTCACATTTCCTGGAGGTTCTGCAAAAAGACAAGGTTTGAGCATTTAACAACGTGACGTTGGATTTTACGCATGATATATCCTACACTAAACAGTGATCTCATCTCAGTAACATACCACAGGCATCAATGGCAAGGACTTCCTCTGATGTCTTGCTGAATTTTCCAATGCCAGCAGCATTTTCAGCAGAAACCTTAAATTCATAGATCATCCCAGGAAGAATGTTTGTCACTCTGATCTGATTAGCAGGGATCGCCGTCTTGTTTACTTTCTGCCACAGGATGCTACTTCTTTCTTTCATTTGAACATGGTATCCAAACACTGGGTTTCCTCCATCCACTACAGGTTCATGCCAGCAGACAGTAAGGCTCTCTCTTGAAACAAAGCTCACCCATGGTGTTGATGGTGGCCCAGGGATTGCTGAAATCAAATCAATGAATGAGATACATATATATGTTTTTTAAAATAAAATAAAATACAATTGTAAAATCAACACAGTGATATATTTTATATACAGTCTGTTAGTGTAGAAACATGAATAGAATGAAATCAAGATGTACTCACTATATGGAAGTTTTACAGTGACACTCTGAGAGTCGATGTGATCACTGATGCCAAAGCGATTCTCTGCTTTAATTCTGAATTGGTATTCTTCTCCCTTTGTTAGTTTGGTAACTTTAAGTGTATTCCTGGCAACTGTGGATGACACTTCTACCCAAGCTGGGGTGCTTGTTTCACGCTTGACTACAACATAGTTGTTTACTGGGCTACCGCCGTCATAAGCAGGTGGGAGCCATTTGAGACACAGGCTCGTTTCTCCAACGCCACTTATTTCAACTGGACCAACTGGAGGACCAGGTCTATCCAGTACCAGTATATTAACAAACATTTTGGTTGTTCCACTTGTGTTGGAAGCAACAATATCATATCTTCCAGCATCGCTTGCAATGCTTTCTTTCAGATTGACATTAAGACTTTCAGGTGTTACTTCAAAACTGAATCTCTTTCCACACTTGACTGGAACGTTGTTTCTTGTCATTGCCACCTTTGGCATTGGTTTACCAGTGAGTGGAAGCTCAAACTTCAAATTTGACCCTGCCCTCACATAAACTGTGTTATGAGGGAAGTTCTTCATATTGAATTCAGGAGCATCTGTGGATTAAAATAACAAATTTCAGTTTTTATATATTTAATATATATTTAACATGGTAATATACGGACATTAAAGTCAATAAAGGAAATAGCACTCACCAAGTTGATCTTTAACAACAACAGGAATAATCATTTCCTTTGGATCACTGAGTCCAGCATGATTTTCAGCACGAACTCTGAAAAAGTACTCCGCGTTTTCCCTCAAGCCTTTGATTGTATGGGTGTTGGTTTTAACCGTGGCACATTTCACCCACTTCTGCTGACCCTTCTCCAGAGCATCAATGAGGTAACTGGTAATTCTGCTTCCTCCATCATGCTCTGGTTTTGACCAAACAATTGTTATACTGTCTTTTGTGACCACAGACACTCCAAGCCTGGCAGGAGGACTTGGTATTTCTGTTAAGGGTAAGGGTAACAAAGAAATAAAAAACAGGTAAATCAACAATTTAAAAGTTTCACAATTAAAGCTCACATCACTCCGGTAATGAACTTACCTGTTATTTTAGTTCCTTTTTTGGTCTCGGCAGGCACACCCATACCAAATTCATTCTCTCCAATGACTCTGAAGTAGTAGATCGCACCCTCTTGCAAGTCCTCTACTTTGTACACCAGATTGTGACAGTTATTTGTTACGCACACCCATGCCTTCTTACTAGCTTCACGTTTCTCAACATGGTAAGCCTTCACTGGATCTCCTCCATCATTCTCTGGAACTTCCCACGTGACTGTGACAGAGTCTTTTGTGACAGCCGTAACCTTCACATTGACTGGTGGACCAGGAGAGTCAAGGACTTTGACAACTATTGGCAATGATGCAGTTCCAACACCATTATCTAATGTAATAGTATACTGTCCTGAATCATTTCTTGTTGCCTTTTCAACAGTTAGAGATGTATATTTTCCAGTGGTTTCAACTGTAGCTCTTGCTTTGAGATCAACGTCTTCCTTATTCCATGTGACAGAAGGTACAGGTACTCCTTTAAATGGTGCTGTCAGAGTGAAAGAATGACCGTGCTTAACGAGCAAAGTTTTCTTCATCTCAATGTCAACATCGAATACAGGTTCCTCCTTTCTGTCCGTTGCCACCTGTGGCTCAGAAATTGGGGAATGTTCACTTGATCCAATTTTATTAATAGATTTAATTGCAAATACATATTCCACATCAGCAGTGAGCCCAGAAACAGTGAACTCTGTGCTTTTTGTCATTTGGATGGCGACAACCCAGTCCTCATCCTCCGTTTTCTTGTATTCTACACAGTACCCAGTGATTTTAGTGCCACCATCTGACAAAGGCTTGTTCCAGGCAATAGTTATAGAGCTCTTTGTATGATCCACAACCTTTGGTTTTGTTGGTGGGGATGGCACAAGTAAGGCATCTTCCGCTCTTGCTGGAGCAGATGGCTCGCTTGGAGGACTTAAACCTGCAGCATTTTCTGCAAATACTCTGTATTCATATTCACTTCCTCGTCTTACTTTAGTTACCACATATGTTAGGTCTTTTACAAGCTCCCTGTTGACCCTGACCCATCGAAGTCCTGATCTCTCACGTCGTTCAATGATGTATCCAATGATTTCAGTGCCTCCATCACAAACAGGCTTAGCCCAAGTGAGAGTCATCTCCTCACTGGTTACATCTGTTATTTCAACGCTTGTGGGTGCCATAGAAAACGTGAATGGATCGGTGACTTTGACAACGTCACTGTCAAGGGCTTCACCATGTCCAAACTTATTTACAGCCAAAACTCTGAAGATATATTCATTTCCTTTGAGGAGTTTGGTGACTTTGTATGTTTTAGTTTTCAGCTCTCCATGTACAACTGTCCATGCCAAACTGCTGGTCTCTCTTTTCTGCACAATGTAATGAGTGATTTCTGCACCGCCAATTTCTTGTGGTGGTCCCCACGACAGTGTACAGTCTTCTGCTGTAAGGTCAGTGACTGACAGTGGTCCTGCTGAGGGTCCTGGTTTATCAAGGACCACACATTTCACTGGAGTGGTAACTGTTCCAGCAATGTTCTGTAATGTTAGAGCATACTCTCCAGAATCACTCCTTTTGCAGTCCTTAACTGTTATCATAGTACTATTATCTGTTGCAGATATCTGAATTCTTGCTTTCAGCTCAATCTCTTTTCCATCCTTTGACCATGATGCCACTGGTAATGGGCGTCCGGCAACATCAGCATTAATTTTCAATGTTTCTCCTGCTTTAATGAATAAAGTGTCCCTGAACTTCACATCCATCATAATGCGTGGTGGATCAACATCATCTTTAACTGTGATAGGGCCTGTATTATCAGATGGTTCACTGAACAGTCCAACAGCATTCTTTGCAATGACGCGGAAGTCATATTGCTGATCTTGGGTAAGACCAGTAACATCAAAGTAAGTTTCAGGAACATTGGTGAAATTGCATCTCATCCAGCGACCCTCCGGAAGGTCTCTACGCTCAATTGTGTAACCTGTAACTTTGGCTCCTCCATCATACTCAGGCTTTGTCCAAGAGAGAGATACAGAAGATCTAGTAATGCTTGTAACCACTGGCTGACCAGGAGGATCACAAGGATCTCTTGCAGCTATAGCCTCACTGACTTTGCTAACCTTTCCAATACCAGCAATGTTTTCAGCATAAACACGATACTCGTAGAACATACCCTCTTCAAGGCCAGTTACTTTAAATTCAGTATCTTTGATTAGGACCCTGTTCATCTTTGTCCACAGAATACTGCTCCTTTCCTTGCGTTCCAAATGATACCCAATAACTGTGCTTCCACCATCGTTGACTGGTTCATTCCAAGTGATGAGCATAAAGGCCTTCGTGGCATGTGCCACCTGGGGGGTGGCAGGTGGCCCAGGCTGTTTGAAAATATATTCTGCAGTAATTCCAGGAGAGTCAATAGACTTGCTCTTTCCATAGCGATTCACTGCATATATTCTGAACTGGTATTCAGAACCATGCGTCAGGCGAGACACCTTGATTGAATTTCTAGCAACATTTGTTGACACAATCTGCCACACAGTGGTGTTTGTATCCCTTTTCTCAACAATGTAATTGTTGATGGAGCACCCACCGTCATATTCAGGGCGAGTCCATGATAGCGAAATGCTGTCGGAAGTTACGGCATCGACTTTTACTGAGGCTGGTGGCCCTGGTTTGTCAAGAACCACTATGTTGACATCTGTGGAAATAGTGCCTGCTGTATTGGCAAGAGTGATTTCATATTTTCCAACATGTTCAATAGCAGCTTCCTTGATGATAATCTTGCTTGATATCATGGTATTTTTTATTGAGAGGGAGGTTGTTTGCTTGAGAGGAAGGGCATCTTTCTTCCATGAAACCACTGGCTTAGGCCTGCCTCTAACAGGAACTTCAACAGTAAGATCACCTCCAGCCTTAACACTGAAAGTATTAAAGAGGAGATTAACCGAGGGTTCTATCTCTATGTCTTTAGCACGAACAGGCACACCAAGTTCTTGGGGTTCACTCTTGCCTTTCTCGTTCAGTGCAATTACCCTGAAAGAGTATGTATCACCTGGGTTAAGGTTAGCAACAGTAGCCTCTGGAACTTTTACAGTGTTGGACACACCCCATTTATCAGTGCCCTTTGGTAGCATCTCCACATTGTAGCAAATAATTTTACTGCCACCATCATGTGCAGGTTTCACCCATGTAAGAGTGACACTGGTCTTGGTAACATCCACAAGGGTCACCTTCCCTGGGGGCATAGGTACTTGGGCAACTTTGATTGGATTCTTTGTTTCTACCATGACACCAAATCCATACTCATTAACAGCACATACCCGGAAGTAGAAAATTCCTCCCTCTTGTAATTCATCAATCTTGAAGAAAGTTTGCGTGCAGTTACTTGTGACAGTCGTATAAGCTTTTCTTATTGATTCTCGCTTTTCTACAATATAATTGGTTATTTTCGCACCACCGTCAGTAAGAGGAGCGTCCCAGTACAAGGTGACTGAATCTTTCTTGACGTCTTTGACTGCAAAATTTTGGGGTGCACTTGGTGAGTCGAGCACCCTGACATTCACAAATGCTGATTTGGTGCCACTCTTATTTTCAAGAGTGAGTATATATTTTCCACTGTCAAACCGATTGACATTGTCGATCACAAGCATGGTATATGAACTAGTGGACTCAATTACTGCACGTTCAGTTAAAGCGCCTTCTTCTTTTTCCCATTTGATAGATGGTTCAGGTCTGCCTCTAATCGCAATGAACAGACGGAGTGACCCACCTGCACGGACAGAGACGACTTTCCTAAGGTCAGCATCAAGTTCAATCTCTGGTGCTTCAACTTTTTCAGCTGCAACTACAGAGCCATGAACGTCAGCGGGTTCCCCAACTCCCTCAGAGTTAATGGCACAAACACGGAAGTTATACTCTGCATTTTCCTTAAGGTTTTCTACCGTTAAGCGTGTTGCTTGTAAACCAGTTGGAGGTGTGCAGATAGTCCATTCTTCTGCAGAAACTTCCTTCATTTCAACTATGTAGCCTTTAACGTATGCCCCGCCATCGGTGACTGGTTTACCCCAAGCCAGGGACACTGATGAGCTTGTGTGATCTGTCACTTTAGGATGATGTGGTGGACCTGGAGGAGTTGTGGCATTTATTGCTCGGTAAAACAGAGATAAATCACTTAGCTCTCCAACACCAGCTTCATTCTCTGCAGCCACACGGAATTCATAGAAATGCCCCTCTGAAAGACCAGTAACTCTGAAGTGCAAGTCAGTCAACTTCTGCCTATTACATTTGGTCCATCTTACACCATCTTTGTCATGTTTCTCCAGATGGTAGCCAATAATTTCTGTTCCACCATCACTATCTGGGGCATTCCATGATAGAATGATTGAATCCTTGGTTATCTCACTAGCTTCTGGTGCTGATGGTGCACTTGGTGGCTTATATGGGTTGCGAGCAATTATTGCCTCAGACTCCAGAGGGTCACTTCTGCCATATTTATTGACGGCCTTAACTCTGAAAATATATTCATCACTGGTCAATAGCTTTGTCACTTTATAGGAGGTAGCTGGAACGTTGGAATCGACCAAAGTCCACGATAACCGGCTTGTTTCTCTCTTCTCAATAATGTAGTGGGAAATGTTAGCTCCACCATTCTGAGAAGGCTCAGACCAAAAGAGGTCACATTTATCAGCCATAACACCAATGACACGCAGCGGTCCTGTGGGTGGACCTGGTCTATCAAGAACCCTTACGGTAATTGGAATTGATTTTGTTCCACCACTGTTTTTCAGTACAAGATCATAATGGCCACTGTCTAAACGTGTACTGTCTTTAATTGTAATAGAGGCACGTTTTTGGGTTGTTTTGACTTCAATGCGTAACATCTTATCCATTTTCTTTCCTTCTTTCAACCACTCAACATCAGGAATAGGTTTTCCATGGATGTCTCCATCAAGAATGATATTCTCTCCTGCATTGACCACAATAACATCCTTGTACTTAGGGTCCATTGAAACACTTGGAGGTTCAATTTCATCTGTTGCTGTAATTGGTCCAGTGCTGTCAGATGGTTCGCTGACAACACCAGCAGCATTTCTTGCAGTTACTCTAAATTCATACTGTTGGTCTGCTGTTAAGCCAGTAATGGCAAATTCAGTCTCAATTATATTAGTAAAGTTGACCCTCATCCAGTGACCTTCAGGCAAGTCTCTCTTTTCAACAACGTATCCAGTCACTTTGCTGCCACCATCATATTGAGGCTTTGTCCACTGAATTACCACGTGGTTCTTTGAGATGGCAATGGCTTCTGGAGTACCAGGTGGATCACATGGATCACGGGCAACAAAGCTGTCCGAAACCTTACTGGATCTGCCGATACCAACGATGTTCTCGGCATATACCCTGTATTCATATCCGATGCCTTCTTCAAGATTGGATATCTTAAACATAGTATCTGTGATCAGAGTTTTGTTCAACTTCGTCCATAGGATGCTAGTACGTTCCTTGCTTTCTAAGTGGTAGCCAATTGGTGGGCTTCCACCATCATTGACAGGCTCGTTCCACTCAATTATCATTTGATCCTTAGTTGCAGACTTGACATATGGTGTTCCAGGTGGGCCTGGAGGTTTATAAGGATACTGAACAACAATTGCCTTTGAATCCAAAGAGGTACTCTTACCATATCTGTTTTCAGCTAAGACTCTAAACTGGTATTCTGCACCAGTTTTCAGTTTTGTTATTTTGAGAGAAGTTCTGGCAACTGATCCAGCTACCACTTCCCATGTAGTTGACGTGGTGTCTCGCTTTTCAACAATGTAATGCTTCACCTGGCAGCCTCCAGTGTAGGATGGAGGTTCCCATGAGATTGTGACAAAGTTATTACTCACTTCGTTTACTTTAATCGGACCTGTTGGTGGACCAGGCTTATCGAGTATTATTATTCCAATTTCTTCTGTAAGAGCACCAGCACTGTTTGTTGCAGTAATTGCATACTTCCCAAAGTCATCTTTGTTGGCCTCGGTAATCTGCAAAATTGCTGAGGTTGGTGTGTTTGAAGCACTTAATCTAGATGTCACTTTAAGTGCTTCCCCATCTTTCATCCAAGTAACCTTTGGCTTGGGGCGTCCAAAGACAGGTATTTCCAGTTTGAGATCTTTTCCAGATTTGACGCTATATGTACTGAACTGTACTTTCAAGCTTGGTTCGATTGTCAAGTCATTAGCAATGACTGGAGCAGCAAGGGGCTTTGGTTCACTCTTTCCTTTTTCATTGTATGCAATAACACGAAGCAGATATTCTTGTCCAGCTGTTAGTCCAGTTACTGTGCCTTCGCAGACAGTTTTGACAGATGTAGCCACACCCCATTTATCTGTTCCCTTGGGTTGCATTTCAATCAAGTAGCCAACAATCCTACTTCCGCCATCATGCTCTGGTTTTTCCCAGGACAGAGATGCACTAACTTTTGTTACATCAGTTAACCAGACCTTTCCAACTGGCAGGGGAACTTCTGAGGCTTTAGAGGCTGTCTTAGTTTCAACTGGTAAACCTACTCCAAACTCATTTTCAGCCATAACTCTAAAGTAGTACATAGCTCCCTCTGCAAGATTTTCCACTTTGAAACTAGTCTTACTACATTTGGTTGTGACACTGGCATATGCTTTTCTTGTGGATTCACGCTTATCAACAACATAATTCTTGATTTTTGCGCCTCCATCAATAAGCGGTGGGTCCCAAACAAGTGTAACAGAGTCTTTCTTAATATCTTTAACTGTAAGTTTCTGAGGTGCTCCAGGTGTATCCAATACTTTCACTGTCACAAATTCAGAGACCGTTCCACTACTGTTTTGCAGGGTAAGAGTGTATTTTCCAGATTCCTTTCTGTCACAGGAATCAATTGAAACTTGTGTGAAGTTTAGGCCTTTCTCAACCAACGCCTTCTCTGGCAACTCTCCTTCATCCTTAGTCCATTTAATCTCAGGTGTTGGTCGCCCCTTGAAAGGCACATGAATTTGAACTGATCCTCCAGCACGAACAACTATGCCTTTCCTCAACTCTGAATCGAGATACATTTCAGGAGCTTCAAGTTTCTCCTCTGGTTTACAAGTTCCAGGAATAATTGCAGGCTCACCTACACCTAGTTTATTTAGTGCACATACTTGAATCATATATTCTTGGTTTTCTGTTAATTTGGTGATTTCAAATTTATTAACCCGCAGGCCAGTTGGTGGAGTGCACATAGACCATTCCTCCGCCTCAGCTTTGCATATCTCAACAATATATCCTTGTATCGCACTTCCACCATCATTAAGAGGCTTTCCCCATGCCAATGAAATTGAGCTCTTTGTTGTGTCAATAACATGTGCATTTGTGGGTGGGCCAGGCCTGTATTTGGGATCAGAGGCTTTATAGTAGGAGGTTGGTAAACTGGGTTCACTGATTCCAACTGCATTTTCAGCTGATACTTTGAACTCATATTCATGATCCTCTATCAGGCCTTGTACTCTGAAGCATACGTCAGTGACTTTTTGTCTGTTGCATCTGGTCCATTTAATTCCAGAGCGATCTTTCTTTTCAACAATATATCCAACGATTTCACTTCCACCATCAGTCTCTGGTGCACTCCAGCACACTGTCATAGAATCCCGAGCAATGTTAGCCACCTCCAGAATCTGTGGTGATCCAGGGACTACAAAAGGAGTCTTCATAATTATAGACTGACTGTTGATTGGCTCACTTACACCATAACTGTTGACAGCCATGACACGGAAAATGTATTCATTGCCTTCAAGAAGATTAGTCACTTTGTATATTGTGGCTTTACAATCACTGGAGACTATAGTCCAAGCTAGACGACTTGTTTCACGTCTTTCAACAATGTAATGACTAACTGTGCTTCCTCCATCGTGTTGGGGGGGCCGCCATGACAGTGTGCATTTATCACTTGATACTCCTGTGATATGGAGAGGTCCTTCTGGTGAACTGGGTTTGTCAAGTACCTTCACATTGTAGGAAACAGTCTGTGAGCCTGCGACGTTTGTGAGTTGAAGAGTATACTCCCCACCATCGTGTCTGACTGCATCTTTCATGATGATCATTGCTCTAGTTTCAGTATTCTTGATTTCACAGCGGATTGTGTTTTCAATTCTTTTGTCCGCCTTGAACCACTGGATTGTAGGTAGTGGTTTGCCATACACATCTGCATCAAGCTTGAAAGTATCACCAGCATTCACAATAAGAGTCTGGGTGTATTCAGGATCGATTGAAAACTTGGGTGGCTCCACCTCATCCAGTGCAGCAATAGGTCCACTGTTGTAAGATGGTTTACTGATGGTGCCAGCAGCATTCTTTGCAATTACTCTGAAGTCATATTTTGCGCCCTCTGTAAGTCCAGTGATAGTAAATTCTGTTTCAATTATATTTGTAAAACTAGCTTTCATCCAGCGGCCCTCTGGCAGATCACGCTTCTCAACAGTGTAACCGGTTATAGCACTTCCACCATCATATTCTGGCTTTGTCCATTGGATTGTTATTGAACTTTTACTAATATGCAAAGCTTCTGGAGTACCAGGTGGATCACATGGATCACGGGCCACATAACCCTCTGAGAGTTTACTGCACCTACCAATACCAACAATGTTCTCAGCATAAACTCTAAATTCATATTCAATGCCTTCTTCCAAAGGACTGGTTTTAAATCTTGTTTCTTGAATTAGTGTCTTGTTTATCTTGGTCCAGAGGATGCTGTTTCTCTCTTTCCTTTCAAGATGGTATCCAATGATGCTGCTTCCTCCATCTGAAACGGGTTCATGCCACTCAACAACCATATGATCTCTAGACAGGGTTGAGACAAATGGAGTTCCAGGTGGGCCCGGTTCTCTATACGGGTATTGAGCAACGACAGCTGCAGAGTCTAAAGCATAACTTTTGCCGTATCTGTTTTGAGCAATAATCCTGAACTGATACTCAGCACCAGTTTTTAGTCTGGGTACCTTGATTGTTGTTCTTGCCAGAGAGATAGAAACATTCTCCCATGTGGTGGAAGTTGTGTCTCTCTTTTGTACAACGTAATTTGAAACTGAGCAACCACCAGTGTATTTTGGTGGATCCCATGATAGTGTAACACTTGATACTGTTACCTCATTGAATCTCACAGGGCCAGATGGGGGTCCTGGTTTGTCAAGGGTAATAATTTCAATTGCTGCTTCTTTTTGTCCGACAACATTGGAAACATTAATCGTATACATGCCACCATCATCTCTGGCAGCTTCTTTGATACTAAGTATTGTGCTCTGAAGTGTATTAGAAATATTCACTCTTGTTGTGAATTTGAGAGCTGCACCATCTTTTGTCCATGTAACCTTTGGCTTAGGGCGTCCAGAAACTGGAATTTCAACTTGGAGGTCCTTTCCAACGAGAACACTGTAGTTGCTAAATGCAGGTCTAACATCCGGTTCAATGACAAGATCTTTCGCTTGCACTGGAACCGCAAGGGTTCTTGGGTCACTCTTTCCTTTTTCATTAATAGCAATTACTCTGAAAAAGTACTCTTCCCCAGTGTTCAAGTTATTAACAACGGCTTCTAATGTTTTCACATTAGCACAACCAGACCACTTTTCATTGCCCTTAACTTGCATTTCAACAAGGTATTGGAGAATTCTAGTGCCACCATCATGTACTGGTTTTTCCCAAGCAAGAGAGACACTTGTTTTAGTAACATCTACAACACTCAGTTTGCCAGGGCACTGAGGAACTTCTGATACCTTTAATGGATCAGTGATATCTGCAGGTAATCCAACTCCATGTTCATTTTCTGCAAGAACTCTGAAATAGTAGCTACAGCCCTCTTGAAGTGGTTCGATTTTCCATGATAGTTTATGGCAATTTGTTACAACAGCAGAGAAGGTTTTCCTTGTTGTTTCTCGCTTTTCAACAATATAATTTTTTATCTTCGCTCCACCATCCAAGGCAGGAGGCTCCCATGAAAGAGTTACAGACTCTTTCGTAATCTCTTGCACTTTGACCTTAATTGGAGCACTAGGAGTGTCAAGTACTTTCACACTGATGGTCGCAGTCTTTACACCAGAAGAGTTTTCTGCAAATACAGTGTACTTTCCACTGTCAGATCTACTGACTTTATCAATCACAAGGGCAGTGTGACTACTTGACGTCTCAACTTGAACTGGCTGTTTAACAGGGCATTCATCTTTCTCCCATTTAATTTGTGGCACGGGGCGCCCTTTGATAGGAATGAATATTCTGAGAGGTGCTCCTGCTTTTATAGAGACAAGCTTTCTGAACTCAGGATCAATATCAAGATCTGGTTCCTCAGTCTTGTCCTCTGGAAGAATGCCACCAGGAATATCGGCATGCTCACCAACACCAACCTTGTTGACTGCACAAACCCTGAATTTGTATTCTTGTTTTTCTTTCAAGTTTTCCGCTGTAAAGCGTGTTAACTTGACACCTGTTGGTGGGGTGATCATTTTCCATTCTTCAGCAACTTCTTCCTTTGCCTCTTCCACTGGTGGCTTTACCTCACATGACTCAACAATATATCCTTGGATTTCACATCCACCATCATAAACAGGCTTTCCCCATGCAAGTGACACAGAGGATTTAGTTGTGTCTGTCACTTTAGGATTATGGGGTGGACCTGGCTTGAACACAGGATCCAGAGCCTTATAGAATACAGTTGCTGAGCTGGGTTCACCAACCCCAACAGCATTTTCAGCTGCAACTCTGAATTCATACAGGTGGCTCTCAAGGAGACCAGTGACTTTGAAGGTTAGATCAGTAACTGTTTGTCTGTTGCATCTGGTCCATCTAACACCTTCCTTGTCATGTTTTTCAATGATGTAGCCAGTGATAGGGGTGCCACCATCACTTGTGGGTGCCTCCCAGTTTAAGACCATTGAGTCTTTTTTGACATTGGAGACCTCAATTCCCTTTGGAGCATCTGGGAGTACAAATGGATCTTTAATAACGACGGGGCCAGACTGAAGTGGTTCACCGACTCCAAATTTGTTGACTGGCAAAACTCTGAAAATGTATTCATCGCCCTCAAGGAGTTTCGTTACTTTCAAACTTTCAGCTTGAACTTTCGGTTCAACCAGAGTCCAAATTAATCTGCTTGTCTCCCTTCTTTCCACAATGTAGTGAGTGATCTTGCTTCCACCATCCTGTTTAGGAGGTTTCCAGACAAGGGTGCACTGCTCACTGGTAACCCCTGCGATAACCATGGGTCCTTCAGGTGCTCCAGGTTTATCTAGGACACTGACATTGACTTGAAAAGCTTTCTCACCTCCTGGATTTCTTAGCAGCAGAGTGTATTGACCACCATCAGCAAGTTTGGCTTCTTTTACCAACAAACACGCATAAACATTAGTGTTTTTAATTTCACGATGTATAGTGTTTCCAAGCTCTTGATCTCCCTTCATCCAGTGAATTGTAGGGATCGGTTTACCATGAACATCTGCATCAATCTTGAAGGTCTCTCCTGCATTTACAACAATTGTTTGTGTGTACTGTGGATCTATGCTGAGGCGTGGAGGTTCAATCTCATCTTTTGCTGTAATAGGTCCTGTGTTATAAGAAGGACCACTAAAAACACCTGCCGCATTTCTTGCGATTACCCGGAAGTCATATTTCTGGTCCTCTGCAAGACCCGTGGCAGTATATTCTGTCTCAATTACATTGGTGAAGTTGGCCTTTAACCAGCGTCCTTCAGGCAATTCCTTCTTCTCAACAATATAGCCAGTGACTTTGCTTCCGCCATCATACTCAGGCTTAGTCCATGCGATTGTGATTGAATTCTTTGTAATTCTAACTGCTTCAGGCAGTCCAGGAGGGTCACAGGGATCTCTGGCAATGCAACCTTCTGAAATTTTGCTTGCCTTTCCAATACCAACGATGTTCTCAGAATAAACTCTGTATTCATACTCCTGTCCTTCCTCAAGTCCAATGACCTTGTAAGTTGTATCTTGGATAATGGTTTTATTGAGTTTTACCCAAAGAATACTATTTCTGTCTTTACGTTCAAGATGATATCCCAAAATTGTGCTTCCTCCATCAATAACAGGCTCATTCCACATCACAATCATAGTATCTTTGGTAGAGGAATGGACAAAGGGTGTTCCAGGGGGGCCAGGAAGCTTATAAGGATATTGTGCAGTAACACACTCGGAGACAAGCAGAGGACTCTTCCCATACCTGTTCTCTGCTGAAATTCTGAACTGGTATTCAGAACCTGCTTTTAGTCTTCCAGCTTTAACCTTTGTTCTGGCTAGATTTGCTGATACATATGCCCAATTTGTTGTAGACGTGTCTCTCTTTTCCACCAAGTAGTTGTTAATGGTGCAGCCTCCATCGTACTCTGGTGGCTTCCATGAAATTGTGATACTGTCAGCTGTGACCTCTTCAACTTTTACTGGGCCAATAGGTGGGCCAGGTTTGTCAAGAACAACAACTCCAACATCCACCAATGTCTCACCTGCTGTGTTTGAAAGTTTGATGCTATACTGGCCAACGTCATCTCTACACGCCTCTTTGATCACAAGACTCAGAAGGGTGTCTGTGGAAGAGAAGTTGATCCTGGATGTTCGTTTAAGTGGCGCAGCATCTTTTATCCAGGAAACAGCAGCTTTAGGACGAGCAATATATGGAATATCTATGGTCAAATCCTCTCCAGCAAGGACAGTAAATGTTGAGAATAACAGCTTGGCAGATGGAGCGATTACAAGGTCTTTGGCAATTACTGGCACACCAATTTGCCGAGGGTCACTGGTACCTTTTTCATTCCTTGCTGAAACACGGAACATATACTCCTCACCAGGAACAAGCCCAGAAATAACTGCCTCTGGAACTTTGACAATTACAGCTTGTGTCCATTTCTCACTGCCTTTACTTAGCATCTCTACAACATATGCAACTACTCTGCTCCCTCCATCATGTTCAGGCTTTTCCCAAGACAAAGTAACACTTGTCTTTGTAACGTCTTGAAGTGTAATCTTGCCTGGGGGAAGTGGTTTTTCTGACACTTTCACTGACTCAATGGTTTCAATTGGAAGACCAATGCCATATTCATTTTCAGCTAGAACTCTGAAGTAGTAGTTGCAGCCTTCTTGAAGTTGATCAATAGTCCATGTTGTTTTGTGACAGAGGGCATTAACAGTAGCATAGGCCTTTCTTGTTGATTCACGCTTTTCCACAACATAGTTCTTAATCTTGGTGCCACCATCATTTAAAGGTGGTTCCCAAACAAGTGAGACAGATTCTTTAGTGACACTGCTGATTTTGAGGTTTTGTGGTGCCCCAGGTGTATCTAGAACCCTAACTGCTACTGAAACTGTTTTAGTACCAGAGCTGTTCTCCACAGTCAAGTTATATTTTCCACTGTCAAATCTATTTACATTTCCAACCACTAATGAAGTAAAAGATGATGTACTTTCAATGGTAGCTCTGTCTAATGGCTCGTCATTCTCTCTTGACCATTTAGCTTCAGGAGATGGTCTTCCTCTAATTGGCACAAACAGTCTTAGCGTGTTACAGGCTCTTATGCTAACAACTTTACGTAGGTCAGCATCAAGGTCAATTTCTGGTGGGAGAAGTCTTTCTTCAGCTTTAGGTGAACCAGGAACAGATGCTGCTTCCCCAACACCCTCACTGTTAACAGCGGAGATATTGATTTTATATTCCTGGTTTTCCTTAAGATTTGTTATTGTCAAGGATGTTCCTTTCAGTCCATCTTTAGGAGAAACGATTGTCCATTCTTCCTCTTCTGTTCCAGGTAGACATGTCTCAACAATGTACCCAGTGATTTCAGAGCCACCATCATATACTGGTTTGTTCCATGCAATTGTTATGGAGGAACTTGTTGTGTCCAAGATCCTTGGGTTACCAGGTGGACCAGGTTTCAGTATAGTATCTGAAGCTTTAACAAATGGACTTGAGGGACTTGGTGTACTGATTCCAGCCGCATTCTCAGCAAAAATTCTGAACTCATATTCATGGCCCGGAACAAGTGCAGTTACCTTAAAATACAAATCAGTAACCTTCTTTTTGTTGCATTTTACCCAGCGCAAACCAATCCTGTCTCTTCTCTCAATTCTGTAGTTTGTAATTTCGCTTCCGCCGTTACTGACAGGAGCACCCCAGCAAATCACCATAGAATCCTTGGTGACAGCCGTAATCTCAGGAGTTTGTGGTGGATCGGGTGGAACATAAGGATTTTCTGCAATTGTTGGATCAGATTCGAGGGGTTCTCCAATTCCATACTTATTAACAGCCATGACTCTAAATATGTATTCATTTCCTTTAAGCAGCTTTGTCACATTATATTGGGTGACTTGCAACTCTGTTGCCACACTTGTCCAAGCAAGTCTACTTGACTCACGTTTTTCAACCACATAATGTTCTATGTTTGATCCGCCATCGTCTGTAGGTGGAGCCCATGTAAGCACACATTTTTCTGCTGTAATATCGGAAACTTTAAGAGGCCCTCCGGGTGGTCCTGGCCGATCAAGAACTTTCACATTGAAGATATGTTTAGCAAATCCACCCACGTTAGTTGCTGTCAGAACAAATTCACCTCCATCTTTCCTTAGGGAGTCTTTGTTAACCAAAGAGGTACTGATGTCTGCCATTTTTATCTGCAGTTTGTAAGTGTTTTCAACATCTTTTCCGTCTTTGGTCCAAACCATGGACGGGAGTGGCTGGCCTGCAACATCTGCATCAAGTTTGAAGGCTTCTCCAGCTCTAAGAAGCACAACATCCTTGAACTTGGCATCGACCATAATTCTTGGTTCTTCAATATCATCTTTACAAATGATTGGATCGGATGGATCGGATGGGTTGCTAACAGCACCAGCTGAATTTCTTGCAAAAACACGGAATTCATAGGATGCATCTTTTGTTAAACCACTAATTGTAAACGTGGTTTCAATAATGTTTGTGAAGTTAGCCCTTATCCAGCGTCCAGCTGGTAGATCTCTCTTTTCCACAATGTAACCAGTTATCTTGAACCCACCATCATATTCTGGCTTTGTCCACTGAATTGTGATTACATTTTTGGAAATGTAGATTGGTACAGGTTGACCAGGTGGATCCACTGGATCTAGAGCAAGAGTTGGTTCGGAGGCCTTGCTTGGTTTCCCTATTCCGGCAATATTTTCAGCCATCACTCGGAACTCATACGCAGACCCGGATTCCAGCCCAGTTGTTTTGAACAGGTTTCCCACCACAATTGCCTTGCTAATCCTATGCCAGATAATGCTGTTTCTCTCCTTCCTTTCAACATGGTACCCGATAACTTCACTTCCACCATCATTAACAGGCTCATTCCAGCCAATTGTCATTGTGTCCTTAGTGAAAGCAACGATGTTGGGAGTACCTGGTGGCCCGGGTGCCTTGAAAGGATATGCAGCAACTACAGCTTCTGAGGTTATTGGGGGTCCTACACCATATCTGTTTTTTGCCTTAACACGGAACTGGTATTCCACCCCTGTGGTTAAACGAGTTGCTTTAAATGTTGTTCGGATGATCATGGTGGACAGCTCTACCCATGACTGGCTGGTGGTCTCCCTTATTTCAACTACATAGTTATTAATTGGCACACCTCCATCATTTTCGGGTGATTCCCATGAAAAATCAATCGAAGTACGAGTTATTTTGTCCAATTTAATTGGTCCCTTGGGTGGTCCTGGGATATCATGCACTTTGACTATGATGCTATCAGTAACTGAGCCAACAATGTTTTTCCCTGTCATTGAGTATACCCCACTGTCACTTCTCAAGCATTCATTTATGGACAAGATAGTTGATACAGAGGTATTTTCAACTGCTGTCCGTTGTGTTAATTTGAGGGCTTGATTATCTTTCTGCCAAGAAACTGTAGGTTTAGGACGTCCAGTTACAGGCACCTCAACCTTTATGTTATCTCCAGCCTTTGCTATGACTGTCTTCTGACAGACACCACGAAGGTCGAATTCTGGTCCTGTGCTTTGTTCTCTTACAATGACATGCTTGCTTGCGCGAGGACTGCTTCTTCCTGACAAGTTTACAGCCATGACTCTGAACACATACTCCTCATTCTCGTTTAAATTCTTTACAATAAAGTCAAAGGACTTTACAGTAGTCACATGAGCCCACTGATCTGTTCCTTTTTTCTGAGCCTCAATTACATACCCAGTAACTCTGCTTCCACCATCGTGCTTTGGTTTCGTCCAGGCAAGACCAACAGAGTTCTTGGTAACATCTGTGATTGTGACCATTTCTGGTGGACTTGGTACTTGAGATGCTCTTATGGGATCTGGTGTTTCAACTGCTTCCCCAATTCCGAATTCATTTTCAGCAGACACTCTGAAGTAATACTCTGAGCCCTCTGACAAGTTTGGAATCCTAATAGAGCACATATTACATTTCGATACCACTGTAGCATATGCCTTACGAGTAGCTTCTCTTTTTTCAATGATGTAGTTAGTAATCTTTGCTCCACCATCAATAAGAGGCATCTCCCACTGCAGTGTAATGCTTTCTTTGTCAATGGCTTTTGGTTTAAGATTGAGAGGAGGCCCCGGGGAGTCCAACACTCTGACATTCACATAGGCCGTCTTCTTTCCAGCGGCATTCTCTAATGTCAAGTCATATTTTCCAGCATCACGTCTGTTGCAGTCAGGAATGACTAAAAGGGTGTATGACTCTGTAGTGTCAATATGTGCACGAGTTTTCAGTGCAGTCTCCTCCTTTGTCCAAGTCACCGTAGGAGCCGGACGCCCTTTAATTGGAACAAATAGGCGAATAGAACCTCCAGCCTTGACAACTAGTGTTCTTCTTAATTCAGCATCAAGTTCCAGGTCAGGAATTTCTTCACGTTCAACAATTTCAACAAGCTCTGCTGTTTGTGCGGGTTCCCCAACCCCAATTGGATTAATTGCAATAATTCTGAAATGGTACTTTGCTCCGGCTTCCAATCCTGAGACAACAAATTCAGTAATAATCAAAGGTGTAGTTGTATCCTTCACCCAAACCTCCTCTCCATCCTTTTTGTGCTCAACAACATATCCAGTAACACTCATGCCACCATCATCAAGAGGTTTGCCCCAGTGAAGTTCAGCGGTGGTTTTTGTTGTATCTGTGACTCTTGGGTTGACTGGGGGTCCAGGTACATCTACAGGATGAGGAATATAGGACATATTAAGAAAGGAAAGCCTGATAAAATTTTAAATATTGTAAGCATAGATCTAGGAAATGCAGATAGTTGTTAGTAAAAACAGCTCATGGATTAAAAGACTGGACCGAGAACCAGATGTATCAAGCCTTTTTTGGAACAATTGCCCTAAAATAATGCCTTCATTTTACCTGAATGTGTCCTGTATGTGGGAAATATTATTTTTCTGTCACTCATGCACAAGCATTTGAAAGAGGGACACATATTGTTTACTAGTGTTGTGTCTGGAATTTCTCCAACTCTTAAAAGCAGAAATATAAATAATAATATCTCATAATAAAGTCTCAAAGGATTGTTTTTGGGGGAAATAGCATCTATACAATCTCAGACACATTCTGAAAGAAGATTTGCCACTAAATAATATTGTTTTCACACTCTCAATTCCTTAGTGACATTTGACTTTCCATATTACTGTTTCTCAAAAGGGTGGAACAATTTTTAACTCACCAGAAGCATAGACAGCTGTGACCATCAAGTATGCAGTCTGTATAAGCAGCTATAGCCCTAGTGCACCACAAGCTAATTTCATATACATTGAGTATCAAGACACATTTTGCCCTGTGCCTCCTCACATACATACACTTGACCCTAAATTTTACTTACCTGCCATGACCTTTGTTGTAACAGGTTGAGATGGATCGCTAGGTTCACCAAAGCCAGCCTTGTTCTCAGCTGCGACTCTGAACTGATATTCATCTCCTTCAGTGAGTCCTTGTACTTCGAAATGAAGATCTAGAACTGGTTTCTTCGATGCCCTTGACCATCTCATGCCTTTCTTTTCCTTCTTCTCAACCATGTAACCTGTGATATCACTGCCTCCATCATCAGCTGGTCTTTTCCATGTAATAGTTGCAGTTTTCCCTCCAACATTTTCCACTTCTGGTCTTGCAGGAGGGCCTGGAGGACCTATAGGCAACAATACATTAATTCTACATTTTGAGACAGACTGTACATTGTTTTCTAATGGTCCTTTATGACACTTACCATAATTATCTACCATCTTCACTGGCTCTGAATGTGAAAAGTCACCAGCTCCAGTATGGTTGACAGCCGAGACGCGGAAAATATATTCATTTCCTTGGATTAGTTTATTTGCCACATAATGGCAGTCAATAACATTTTCAGCAAGAATGGTCCAAAGAAGTCGACTTGTTTCCCTCTTTTCTAGAATATAGTGTTTAATGGCTGATCCGCCTTCTTCATGAGGTGGTGTCCAGGTCAAAGTGACCTTTTCTGATGAGATTCCACTTGCTTCAATTGGACCTGGAGGTCCAGGAACATCCAAAACCTTTACTTTGACATTCTCTTCTTTGACACCAAACGGGTTGCTTGCTGTAATAGTGTACTCCCCTGAATCCTTCCTGCTTGCATATTTGATGAACAAAGTAGAGGAGGAAGGACTAGTTTCAATCTGGCATATATCTGATGGCTTGAAGAACTTCCCTCCCTTCGACCAGGCAGAGGTTGGTGTAGGTTTGCCTAAAATACTTGTTGCTGTAATGACGATTAGGTCTCCAGCTCTAACTGTTAGCCCCTCCTTTACAGTTGGGTCGATTGTAATGGTTGGTGCCGCTGTGGGTAAAAGAAAAAAAAAGTAAGCACCTGCTTGGATAAAATATATAAAAAATTGATTCAAGCCATTTAAAAAAATAATTTTATTTACCATATTCATCCGAGCACATGAGAGTGTCGGTTTGTTCAGATGGTTGACTTATTGCGCCAGCTGCGTTCTTGGCTCTGATTCTGAATTCAAACTTGCAACCTTCCTGCATGTCAGTCACAGTATATGCACATTCTACAACATTTACAGTGTTCGCCTTCACCCAGACCTTGGCAGGAAGGTCTCGTCTCTCAACGATGTAGCCTGTAAGCCTGTGTCCACCATCATACTGAGGTTCAGTCCACTGAAGTGTCACAGTGCTTCTTGTGATGCTAATCACATCAGGTTTACCAGGAGGATCTAAGAATGGGTAAAAACGTTTTACAAATGTAAAAGTGTTCACTGAAATGGTGTAGAGTTGGTAAGACACTTGAAAACCTTTTGGACTTACCAATAGCATCCAAGGCTACCAATGGCCCAGTTGGAGGACTTGGCTTACCAACGCCAGCCAGATTTATTGCCATCACTCTGAACTCGTATTCAAGGCCTTCAGTTAGACCCTTTACTTTGAAATCTTTCATTTTTAAAGGTGCTGGGTTGGCTCTCTTCCACAGCATACTGTTTCTTTCCTTAAACTCAACATGATAACCTGAAAGCAGAAAATGAATTGATGTATTAATTATATATTATATATATTATATATTTTTTTTTCCAAGTGTTCCAGTTTAAATGGCTTTTAGGTTTTAAAATATTATTTCACCTGTAATTGATGAACCTCCAGTTTTTCTTGGATCTGACCAGGCCAAGGTTGCTGAATTATGGCACATGCTTATGATTTGTGGTGCAGGTGGTGAATCTGGCACATCTGGTGGAAAAATACAATATGAATATTCATTTTCAAAAGGATATGTAAACACACGTGAATACACAAAATACAATATAATACATCCATGCCACTGAGTGATATCTGTGAAAAGTAGAAATCTTACTGAATGGATGTTTAGCGATCACAGGTTCAGATTTGAGACCCTCACCAACTCCATATTTGTTTTCTGCAGAAACTCTGAAGATATATTCTGTTCCTTCATGAAGACCAGACACTCTATGAGTGTTTGTCTCCACTGCTGAGGAAATAGTTACCCACATATTGGTAATGGAATCTCTCTTCTCGAGAATGTAGTTTGTAATTTCTGATCCTCCATCATCTTTTGGTGCACCCCATTTTAAGGTGGCTCCGTCAGCAGTTACTTCCTTAAACTTTATAGATCCTGCACATATTCCTGGCTTCCCAACCACTCTGACAAAGATAGCGGATTCCTTTGACCCAGCACTATTACGAAGAGTAATGGTGTATTTTGAGGCATCGCTCCTTTGGCAGTCCCGAATCAAAAGAGTTGTATTGACAGCAGTTGATTCCACACAAACTCTTCCGGTGTCTGTCAGATTTTCATCATCGCCCTTCTTCCATGCGACTGTTGGAGCAGGTTTACCAATAATGGGAATTTTAAGGCGGACGTTGCTTCCTTCTTTAGCAATGTAGTTCAAGTTTGGCAAATCCCGCAAATCACAGCTGGGATAAACTGCATCACAGCAAAATAAATGAATGAATGAATGAATGAATGAATGAATGAATGAATTAATTAATTAAAAAAATAAAGTCTATATAATGTCATATTTCAATAATTTTGAATATTTATTGAACTATTTTAAAATAAATGTGCATAAAACACATAAGAAATTAAGTATTCATCAAATATATAAGTGAGAGAGAGAGAGAGAGAGAGAGAGAGAGAGAGAGAGAGAGAGAGAGAGAGAGAGAGAGAGAGAGAGAGAG